>APFE030470587.1:0-32742 GCA_000404065.3 Pinus taeda | reverse complement strand
GTTTTTTCCTCCATTGCTCATGCAGTTCTCTGGGGAAAAATCTCATGGAAGTGGTCGAGTGTCATCTTTTTATCCATGACAACCAAGTTCAGTGGTTATTCTGGGACAATGCCAAATCTTCAGTAGGTGTCCGGATACAATGCATACTTCCTCCTCCTCCATCTATAAATGACTGTCACCCTGCATTAAACCAACTAGTTTTGCTAGAGCTATTGTGAGTGCCGAGTTCATGCTGGATTGATAGTGAGAATTGAGAGTTATAGAGGGGTTATGCTGCCAAAATATTGAGAGAGAAGAGGTCACTTTGCAAGGCGTATTTAGCTGCTGGCCCAGTCAAAGGAGGTTCAACGTCAGGACCCTTTGGTTGTAATCTTTCTCTGTTTTTATTGATTAATGAACGACTATCATTATGGTTCCACTCATGTGTCTTCTAATGGTATTTGAGTTATATCTTGTCTGACCGATATATAATTGCATATATTGGATTTTACGCTTGTGTTTGTATTGTTCTTTGCTTGTGCAGGTGTCCGTTTACGTGGAGTGTAAGGATTGTGACCAGCCAAAGCTAAGGGACGGGAGCGGCGTTTCTTCTACAACAACTAGCGTTGGATTCCAGGTAGATCATTCTGATCGATCTTTAATTTATGCAATTAGGAACCTGCGTGTAGCATGTGTGATTGTTGCTAGACCCATGTTGGGCTAGTGGGATCGCCTTTGTCCGCAGAGGGGATTTACCAGTTCAACACCAACTATGGGGGAGCCAGCAAGATCATGGAGGATTTGGCCATGCATTCATAGTAACTGGTGAATTTATGTGCACTTTGATGACACCGAAAGGGAAGAGTACACAAGGGATCATGGAGGAGTTGATGAGGGAGAATAGATTGTTGAAGAGGCAAAACCAACAAGTCCTAGAGAGGATGCAACAAATGATGGGGACGTTGAGACATAACTAGCAGAGAAGCCACACACATGCACACTCAGTTCAGCAGAACAATACCCATGGCCAGCCCAACCGACCTACCATGCCTCTTTTTTGGGGTGAACCAGAGAAGGAGAGAGACCCAAACACCTTTGCAGATTTGATGAGGCTCTCCATGGATAGGATTGATGAGTGTGAGGCGTTGGATCCTAAGGTCAGGAGGGCTTTCTCATTTGAGGAGCATAGAGGAGGAGAATTAGAGGATCAGACTAAGAGGCGCTTTTGTTGGTGGAGACCTGTGTTTAGATATCAAGAGCCTAAGGAGGTGATTGAGCATGAGATTGTGGGCACACAGGAGTGTGAGGAGCATGTCGTTGTGTCTAGTGTGACGGAGGAGTCACCCTTGTTGGAGATCCCTTTGGTAGCCCCGGTTGACACCCTAGTGGAGAGAGTAGAGCATACACTCAGAGAGTCATTTGTTGATGACGAGCGACCCATGGATGAGATGTCGGCCATAGCTGAGGGATCCATTGATGATGTGTCTAGGGCCGTGTCCGAGTTTCCAGGTGATAGTAGCACACAAGAGGTTGACGAGGTCCCAGGAGACATATCCACCTTTGATGATGAGTCGATAGGTATAGAGGCATCTGTGACAGATTTTCCAGACAGTAGCTACCTATTGCTGATTGTTGAGGATGTTATGCATGATGAGCTATCTTTGGAGCGACAGTTAGTGGCTCATGTTGAACCCATGGTGGAGGATGAGCAACCATCCTTAGAGTTAGCCATCGATGAGGAGTAGTCAGATGCATCAAAAACCAATAGAGATGTCATCCTTTCAAACGACAGTCTCCTTTAGGCATATATCAATGAGGCTTGTAGCATTATTGGGCCACCTCTGAATGTTGGTGAGAGAGAGGTCGCGTTACTTAGGAAACTTACATGGATTGGCTAGACTAGTGAGATGAGGCAACATGAGTTGCATAGGGTGTAGCATTCACATGGTGGAGGACATGTTTTGTATATTGTTGTTCATGCATTCGATCCCTCTCTCAAGGTTGGATGGCGAGAGATATTGAGTTGGTATCTGGTGAAGCGGGCTAGGAGGTTAAATGCATCCATGGCCATAGTTCAACAAAGGTTATAGATTATCAAAGGGGCTCGATGGCCAGACTATTGTTGGGATCCAGTTGGGATTCTCCATCACATCATGGAGTTGGTAGGTGATGGTAGTAGCTGCGTGATGGACTCGGTGGTTGGGCGCAAACACCTTTTTATATCCCCTTCAAATTTCTTGACAACACTAGTGACAGGATGGATTGACAAAAAATAGGCAGATTCCATGAGTTGTCATGGCATGTTGGGCTAACATGGGATTATAGGATGATTATACTACTGTGGCGGGAGTTGGTAGGAGGAAGTGGCATCATCAGGCCACCGGAAAGGGCATCATATAGAGACAATGCTCTCATTGATGTATTTTGCACTAGATCTACTGAGGTTTGAAATGGTAGCGTTATTCCCGATTGCATGTGAGGAGTTGGGCCACATAGGTGTACCTAGGTAGATGAGGAGGTGTAGATCAAATCATGGTGGGTGTACTAGCAGAGTGGTGGATGCATGGGCACATATGGGATGCCCTATGGTACATGGTGGCATGGCATTGAATATCTGTGTTTCAACTTGTCATGAAACATTGGATTCTCAAAGAGATTGATACAACTCTGATTATTGTACCAGACACTAGTCGCCTCCATCCTCTGCCTGAACAAGCTTACCAGCAACTTCTGAGGCCATATAACTTCGCACATAGTCGTGCTTGCTGCCATATACTCTACTTTTGTAGGGCTCAATGCTACTAAATTTTGTTTCCTGCCACACCAGGGAACCATTCCTGACCCAATGTTGAAGTAGTATCTAGAGGTACTTTTCCTATCCACTGAACTACCTACCCAATCTCCATTTGTGTACCCACATAGTCTAATGTCATCCCTTCGGGTATATTTCAACCCATATTTGATTGTGCTGTGCACATACCTCAAAATGTGCCTCGCTGTTGTCCAATGTACCCTCTTCGGTTCCACCATGAGCTAACTAAGGGTATTGACTGCAAAGCTGATAATTGGCTTAATTTTGACCAGATACATGAGAGAACCAATGAGTTGTCTATACAAGGTGGGGTAAACACCCTTGTCATCTGATGCATCTATTTTCTTCCAGTTGGGAATCATGGGCATAGACATGGGTCTAAAATTCTACATTTTGAATCTCTTCAGAATATTTGTAGATGTCTTCCTTGCCCAAGGAAGATCTCCCCATCCTTATTCCACACTTCCAATTCTAGGAAATAGTGCATCAACCTCAAATCCTTCATATCAAACTTTGTTGCCAAGTTCCTCTTGTAGTCCTCTATGAGTCTTGATGATCCTGTCAAAAAGAGATCATCCACATACAATACTAGGATGAGTGGATCACCCTTTACCATCAAATAGTAAAGGTTGGAATCTGCATCACTTTGGACGAATCCCATTTGCTGCAAGTAGTTGTCAATTTGACCATACCATGCCCTGGGAGCCTGTTTGAGACCATATAGAGCCTTCTTCAACTTGCACACATGAGTGCGCCTCTCATGAGTCTCGAAGCCCTCTGGCTGTTCTACATACACTCCTTCCTCTATCACCTCATTCAAGAATGTTGTCTTGATGTCCATTTGGTGAATCTGCCACCCCATCTGAGCTGCTAAGGATATAACTGACCGAATAGAAGTGTATTTGGAAACTTGGGCAAAGGTTTCCTCATAATCTATCCCTTCTTTCTGTGCATACTCCTTTGCCATGAACCTAGAGTTATACTTCTCCACGTTGCCATCTACAACGTAATTGATCTTGTAGATCCAACGAGAGCCTACAATTGACCTTTCATATGGTCTGGACACTACCTACCAAACATCACTCACCATGATATAGTTTTTCTCCTCTACCATGACCTCTAGCCACACATGATGTTGTGCGGCCTCCTGAAAGCTGTAAGGTTCTGCAACTTGAGCTACCAATGCGTGGTACCTGTCAGGCTGTCCACGCTGTCTCTTGTTTGTCCTAGGAGTTCCAATAAACTCCTCTGCATCTCTCAGTGTCTGACGAACTTCTCTGTTGGCTCGACCACTATTGGTGGGAGGTTCAACTAGCTCTTCATATTGCCTCTATTGCTCCATCTACTATGAACTCACAGATCTCCCGTGCCTGAGGAAATGCTGGTACTAGTCACTGTACTAGATCCCTGTGACTATCCTGTTGACAGTCCCACTGGCTGCCCCTGTGGTTTCCCCTATTTTTGGACTAATGGAGCTTTTGCTAGTTGATTCTGATCTCCTGCAGGTTTCTCATGAGATCTCTTTAAAGCTCGAACCCCCATGAACTTCACATCTCGTCTCACCACAATATTCCTATTGTTGGGAATGTAGATCTTGTATGCCTTTGAGGTTTCACTATACCTAACAAGAAAATCCTTCTCTGCAGTCTGATTCAATTTGGTGCGCTTTTCATCTAACATATGACAATAAGTGATGCTTTCGAAAATCCTTAAGTGACTAACTTCTGGCTTCTTCCTAGTGAAGACTCCTTTTGGCGTTTTCTTCCCCAATGACCTATGAGGAGTCTTGCTTTGAATATACACTGTTGTGTTACATGCATCTACCCATAAGATCCTGGGAAAGTTTTGGTCATATAACACTGCTTTTGTAGCCCCAACTATAGTTTTCTTTTTCCACTCTACTACCCCATTCTGTGTGGACCGTATGGAGAATTTTTCTCTTAAGATTTGTCTTTAGTTGACAACCAATAGCCCCTCATAGCCACCAATGTAGCCAATATTATGTCAGATGTCTCCTCTCCATGATCAAGTCATATGTCCCCTCGCCCATCTTTCGAGATCGTTATTGTACTAGATCCCTGTGACTCTCCTTCTGGCAATCCCACTAGCTGCCCCTGTTGTTTCCCCTGCTGCTAGACCAATGGAGCTTTTGTTGGCTGATTCTGATCTCATGCAGGCATCTCATGAGATCTCTTGAAAGCTCTATCCTCCATGAATTTCACGTCTCATCTCACCACAATCTTCCTATTGCTAGGAATGTAGATCCTATATGCTTTTGAGGTTTCGCTATACCCAACGAGAAACCCCTTCTCTACAGTCTGATCTAATTTGGTGCACTTCTCATCTGGCACATGACATAGGTGATGCTTCTGAAGATCCTTAAGTGACTAACTTCTAGCTTCTTCCCAGTGAAGACTCCTTCTAGTGTTTTCTTCCCCAATTCCCTATGAGGAGTCCTGTTCTAAATATACATTGTTGTGTTACATGCCTCTGCCCATAGAAACTTGGGAAAGTTCTGGTCATATAATATTGCTTTTGCAACCCGTGTGAAAATTCTATCATTGCAGCAACTGATTTACTTTTCCTACTTATTTCACCATAAGTTATTCATGAAATTACTTCAACAAACATTAAAATAAATACTGCGGCAGATATCACACCGTAATACAGAAACAAACATATGCACAAGAATCAACACATTGACACAATTATTTTGGACTAATGTCCCCAGAAAAACCCAATGTGGGAAAACCGGTGTAGCAAGGGAAGATTTTATTATTCAACAATCTTCTAGTACAACAGGGTGCCAAACTGGCTTACCCACAGATAGACAAAACTTCTTTTGAACCCAACGTAGGCCCTACTGACCTCTGCATCAGCCTGAAACCCTCTGCATCATCCTACTAAGGCTCTGCACAGCCTCTCTAGCCTTCTGCATGGATGACGCAGGTCTTGATGGCTGTGCGCAGTCTCTGCTGCCTTTGTGTGGTTTCCTCTAGCCCTGCGTCTGATCTCTCTTGCCTTTGCACTGATCTCCCATCTCTCTGTTCCGTACTTGCTGCCTCCTGACTGCTATCTAGACCACTGGTTCAATTTCTCAGCTAACCCCGCTCCAGAAATTGAACTGACTGGTCTCCCTCAGTGTGTTCTCCAAGTGACCCTCAAGCCTCCTCTTATGCTTGTTGACAAATCAATGGTCGAGATTAAGTTCCTAACCAATGGCTAAGATTAGATCTGGTTTGATCCATATCTTTTGGACCATTCTAACACAGTTTCATATTAATACACATTAATATTTTATTTTCCCTAAGTTTAGACTTAGAGATTCCATTAAAAATTAATTATTTTAATATCTCCTGAACTATTTAGAATCTTCCCAAACCCTTCCTTGGTATTGGAGATCTCATGTGCCCCAACCTCTCCACCAAATTTCATGGCTAGAGCACATCTGATGCTAGCCCAAATCAACACTCCCTCTTAGCGAGGACTGTGCTCTAGCAATACTCCTCACTGAGTATCACCCTGATCATCCGGCATCGGTCCCTGCGTTGATGTTAAGCCTCCCTGCCCAACATCCTCTGCACTGTTGCATCTTGTACTATTGTGTACTACTTCCCATGACTCTGCTACTGCCACTGCTGCATCTGTACAACAACTCCCTTTGCATCCGTGCTGTTGTTGGTCCTTTCTGCCAACACTGCATCCACACTGCAACTCCCTCTGCATCCGTGCTACTGTTGGTCCTTTCTCCCAGCACTGCATCTGCACCACAACTCCCTCTTCATTCGTGCTGCTAACACACTACTTTTGAAAGGGGTTTTTTATCATCACCACCTTTTCCCTGAAGTAGTCAAATTTTGACTTTCCAAGGGCCTTGGTGAGAATATTTGTCACTTGTTCTCTTGTAGGAGTGTAGCTCAACTGTACAACTCCTCGTTGGACACAGTCTCTGACAAAGTGACACCGGATATCAATATGCTTCGACCTATCATGAAACATTGGATTCTCAGAGAGTTTGATGCAACTCTTATTATCACACATGATCCTGGTCGCCTCCATATTTCTTCTAAATAGGTTCACCAGCAGTTTTCTAAGCCATATAGCCTCACACGAAGTTGTGCTTGTTGCCATATTTTCTGCCTCAGATTAGCTCAGAGCCACAGACTTTTGTTTCCTACTGCACCAGGAGGTCATTCCTGATCCAATGTTGAAACAATACCCATAGGTACTTTTCCGATCTACTGAACTTCCTGCCCAATCTGCATCAGTAAATATTTGGCCTGGTAATGACCAAATACATTAGGGACCCTATGAGCTATCGGTATAAGGTGGGATCGACATCCTTGTCTTCTGATGCATCAATCTTCTTCCAGTTGGTGATCATTGGCGTAGCCATAGGTCTATAGTCTCCCATCCCAAACCTTTTCAGAATCTCTATAGCATACCTCCCTTTCTCGAGGAAGATTTCTCCTTTCTTCTGCCAAACTTCCAACCCTAGGAAGTAGTGCATTCATCCCAAATCCTTCATATCGAATTCTGTGGCTATATTCTTCTTCCAATCCTCAATGAGTTTGGATGATCATATCAGAAAGAGATGATCCACATATAATACTAAGATAAGTGGCTTGTTCTCTATGACGAAATAGTAGAGATTCAGATCCGCGTCACTCTTGACGAACCCCATTTGCTGCAAGTAGCCATCTATTCGACCATACCATGCTCTCAGTGCCTGCTTCAACCCATACAAGGCTTTATTCAGTCTGCAGACATGAGACTTCTTCTCATGAGTTTCAAATCCCTCTGATTGTTCAATGTATACCTCTTCTTCTATTACCCTATTCAGAAATGTCGTCTTGACATCTATCTAATGGATCTCCATCCCATATGGGCTGCAAGAGATATCACAGTCTTAATAGATGTATACATGGCTATCGGGTTAAAGGTTTTCTCATAGTCAATCCCTTCCTTCTGAGCATACCCCTTAGCCACAAACCTGGCCTTGTATTTCTCAACACTACTGTCCACAGCATATTTGATCTTGTAGATCCATCTTGAACCTACCATAGATATGTCTTGAGGCCTTGGCACCACCTCCTAGACATCGTTCACCATTATGAAGTTATACTCCTCCACCATCGCATATAGCCAGACCTGATGCTAAGCAACCTCCTTGAAACTGGCAAGATCCCCATCCTGAGCTACTGATGCCTGATACCTGTCCGGATGTTTTCACTCCCTCTTACTGTTCCTTGGGTCACTAATGAAGTTCTCTGCATCACGCAGAATCAGACGAAGTTCTCTGCTAGTTCTTCCTCTGCTATTAGGTGCTTCTGTTCGCTCCTCCTCCTCATCCTGAGAATCTTCCTGTCTTGAGGAAGGATTCTTCACTTTTGTTGATTGAAGAGGCATAACCAACATATCCTCTTTTGATTGTTCCTCAGAAGGCATTTCGTGAGATCTTCTGAAGGCTCTGTCCTCCATGAACTTTACATCTCGTCGTACTACTACCTTCCTGCTCCATGGAAGATATATTATGTATGCCTTAGCGTTCTCGCTATATCCCACCAGATACCCCTTTTTTGCAGTTTGATCCAACTTCTTCCTCTTTTCTTCAGGTATGAGGCAATATGCTAAACTCCCAAATATCTTGAAATGACTGACTTCAGGCGTCTTCCCAGTGAATACTTTCTCTAGAGTAATCTTGCCCAATGCCCGATGAGGAGTCCTATTCTGAACGTAGACAGTTGTGTTGCATACTTCTGCCCATAGGAATTTTGGCATATCCGGATTATACAACATGGCCCTAGTTGCTTCTATAATAGTCTTGTTTTTCCTTTCTGCCCCCCCATTCTACTCCATATTGTAGGGAGCTATCCACTCTCTTTTGATGTCCTACTTAGCGCAATAATCAGTGAAGTCCTTATCAACATACTATACACCATTATCTGAGCGCAAGACTTTTATTTTCTTACCAGTCAGATTCTCCACTGGAGCCTTGAACGCCTTGAATCGACAGAAAACCTCATCCTTGGTTTTCAGAAAATAAATCCAAGTTTTCCTCGAGTGGTCATCAATGAAGGTATAGAAATACTCAGCACTGCTGAGAGCTTTGACGGACGTAGATCCACAGATATCTGAGCAATCCTAGTACACTCTTGGCCCTATGTTTGCTCCTAGGAAATTCCGCCTTGGCATACTTTCCTAAAGCGCATCCCTTGCATACAACATCTCGTTCTGTACTCAGATCTGGAACTCCCGTTACAGTGTTCCTGAGAATTCTCAGAGTTCAATGGTGCAAGTGACCCATCCTTTTGTTCCATAGTTCGTTCTATTCCTTGTTCCCATGACTGCCTATTAGTTCCATTGGAGATTCTAGTTGTAATCTATACAACAGATTACTTTTGATCCTGGTCTGCACTTTCTTTTTCCAGCTCGAGTGTTTGACATATGCCTTTTCCTTGATGAAGTAGACGTCATAACCCTTGCCTTGTTTTTGTGACACGGAAAGTAAGTTCATCCCCAATCCTGGTACATGCAACACATTTGTGGCACGGAACCGCTCTCCCGATTCCGTTTGAAAAACTATGGTAAACTTTCCTACCGGAGTACACTTTTCCTTGTTCCCCATGGTGATCTGAAAGTTCATCTTCTCTTCTCGATATTCTGAGAAACATTCCTTGATTCCTGTCAGATGCCACGAGGCTCCACTATTTATATACCATACTTCTGATGATGTAGCACTAATCATACACGCCACTTCTTCTTCCAACCTGGAAGCCAACATAGAGAAATCAAAATCTCTTTCTCTTGTGCAATCTACTGAAAATCTGTGAGTCCCCTGAGGTAGATGCCTCTACATCGTGGTCTCAACCCATAACTGATTTTCCCTTTCTTTCTCTGATTACTTTCTCTGATACCATGTGAAAATTCTATCACGACAGCAACTGATTTACTTTTCCTACTTATTTCACTGTAAGTTATTCATGAAATTACTTCAACAAACATTAAAATAAATATTGCTGCAGATATCACACCGTAATATATAAACAAACATGTGCACAAGAATCAACACATTGACACAGTTATTTTTGACTAATGTCCCTAGAACAACCCAAAGTGGGAAAACCGGTGCAACAAGGGAGGATTTTATTATTCAACAATCTTCTAGTACAACAGGGTGCTAAACTGGCTTACCCATAGATAGACAAAACTTCTTCTAAACCCAACGTAGGCCCTACTGACCTCTGCGTCAGCCTGAAACCCCCTTCATTAGCATATTGAGGCTCTGTGTAGCCTCTCTGGCCTTTTGCGTCACTCCTGCAGCCTCTGCGTGGATGATGCAAGCCTTGCTAGCTCTGCGTAGTCTCTGCTGCCTCTACGTGGCTTCCTCTAGCCGTACGTCTGATCTCTTCTGCCTCTGCGCTGATCTCCCATCTCTTTGTTCCACACTTGCTGCCTCCTTACTGCTCTCCGGACCACTGGTTCAATTTCTCAGCTAACCCCGATCTATAAATTGAACTGACTGGTCTCCCTCAGTGTGTTCTCCAAGTGACCCTCAAGCCTCCTCTTATACTTTTCTCGTTTGACAAATCAACGACCAAGATTAAGTTCCTAATCAATGGCTAAGATTAGTTCTAGCTTGATCCATGTCTTTTGGACCATTCTAACACAGTTTCATATTAATACACATTAATATTTTATTTTCCTTAAGTTTAGACTTAGGGACTCCATTAAAAATATTAATTATTTTAATATATCTTGAACTATGTAGAATCTACCTAAACCCTTTCTGGGTATTGGAGATCTCATGTGCCCCAACCTCTCCACCAAATTTCGTGGCTAGATCACATCCAATGCTACCCCATATCAATAGTTATGTTTTTCCGCTCTGATACCCCATTCTGTTGTGGATTGTATGGAGTTGTCCACTCTCTTATGATGTCTTCCTTCGCACAAAAAACCGTGAAGTATTTATAAATATAATCTACACCATTTTCTAAGTGAAGCACCTTGATATTCTCCCCTGTCACATTCTCCACGAGATCCTTAAACTCCTTGAAATGATCGAAGACCTCATCCTTGGTCTTTAAGAAATAGATCCAAGTTTTCCTGGAATGATCATCAGTAAAGGTGACAAAGTATTCAGCCCCACTGAGAGCTCTAGTAGACATTAGCCAATAGATTTCTAGGTGTATAATTCCTAAGACGCCATCTGCTCTGCTGTCACTTCTTGGGAATGTTTCCTTAGAATATTTCCCAAGCATGCATGCTTTGCACACATCATCGTGTTTTGTGCCTAATTCGGGAACCCCTGATATTTTCTCCCTTAGTATCCTAAGTGCTCCACGGTGTAAGTGTCCCATTATCCTATGCCATAGCTCATTCAGTTCCTTTGCACAACTATTTTCACTACCTATCAGTGCCATTGGAGAGTCGAGTTGCAACCTGTATAATCGGTTGCTTCAAATTCCAATTTGTCTTACCTTCTTCTATCTCGAGTTTTTGACAAACACCTTCCTCCATACGAAGTTTATCTCATATCCCTTATCCTGTAACTAGGATACTAAACCCAATCCTGGCACATGCAGTAAATCTGTAGTGCTGGTACTTGCTCCTTATTCCTTCTGAAAATCGATGGTGCATCTCCCCACTGGAGTACACTTCGTTCAGTTTTCCATCATAATATGGAAGTCCATCTGCTCCTCCTTGTAGCTAGAGAAATAATATCTAACCCCTGCCATGTGGGTTGATGCTCCAATGTCTATATACTAGACACCTTGTGAAGCTAAGCCTGATAGGCAAGCAAATTCATCCTCTAACGTGGAGGACAAATCTGAAGCCCCCTGAATGTCAATTATGTCCATGGTCATACTGAAGAATTTATTGAAGACAAATTTGTGTGTTATTCCTCTTCCACCTGATGTTAATTCTGTTGTTGTAAACTACTACAAAACCTTATGCTCCAACCAAGGAATCTACTCAGCAAAAATCTATGTTGCTGCTTCTCCCACTGCCTACTAGAATCACTATTTTGGGCAAATCAAATTTTTTGCCACCCTGAAACTGAGAAAATCGAACCCTTGCCCCAGCAATTCGTACTTCTTGGCTAGGCACTGTGAAACACCAAAAAATTCCGAACTGCTACTCCCTCTAAACATCGAAATTTTCCTTCTTTCGCTTCTAAGCTTCCTGGATGACCAATCATGCTTTGATACCATGTGAAAATTCCATCTTTGTAGCAGCTAGAAATTATTCTCCCGACTGTAAATTTAATTATGTAGTTTATTTTATACAATAAACAATGAATAAAATCACAACTGCAACTTTCACCATAAAAAATATGCGAAAAAGTAAAATGGTGAAAATTGAGAAATTCTAGAGCACACACAAAAAAAGTTAACACCATTATTTTTGGATAACTTTCCCCAAAAAATTCCAATGCGGGAAGACCAGTGCAACAGATGAGGGTTTTATTATTATTCTTCAACAACAAATTTGAGTACAATAATTTGGATGCCAAACTGGCAATCCAATCTAAGAGAATCACTAGAAAATTATTGTCAGGATTTTTCCTCACCCTATAGCTGATTTTAGCTCCCAAAATTGGCCCCTCATCAATTCGCACTTCCTTCTGTGTTAACTTCTGCATAGTGCTTGCGCAGGCCTGTTTGCTGCTGCCTCTAGAAACTACTAAAACCTACAACTTTGCTTCCCTCTATCTCTGGGACTGATTCACTGGTTCTCCTAATCAAAATCTCAGCCACCAAATACTTAATCGACAACTCCTCTAGCTAGATCGAATTGCTTTGTTGTTGCTGACTACGCAATCCTTGCATAGTCCCACTGGGCAAACTCTCACTCCCTCAATCTAACTCCTCCAGTAATGAAAACCTCCATCGGAATACTGCTTCACTTCTCTGCCACCTGCTACTCGATCTCTGGCTTGGATCCTCCTGCTGCGTCACTCTTCTACTAGAAAATCGATCTTCCTAGATCATTGAGTGTATGCTCTGATGTGTTCTCCATCTACCCATCGACATATTCTTATAATCTCCAGTTGGGACTCCAATAACCAAGATTAAAACATAATCGATGACTGAGATCATTTCTGGATCGATTTGTGTGATTTTCTAGATGATTCACACCTTTTTAATTAATACAAATTAATTAACCCCTTTTCTTAAGTCTAGACTTAGGAATTATTCTAAAAAATAGGCTAATAGTCTAATTAAGACACTTCTAGGTGGAATTTATAGAAATGATTTCTGGGTTATGGAGAACTCATGTGGTTTAGACTCTCCATAATGTTTCGAGACTAGAACACCTCCGATGCTATAGAAACTAACAACAAGGGAATCCACGTCATTGTTGTGTCCCAGTCTAGCTTTTGCCTTGTGAGGTGTCTCACAAGAACTACTAGATTTTGAGAGAAAAATAGAAAATCTGGAGTGAGTCCTATTAGTCATCAAACATCCTAATTAGTACAATGAAGTTATGATTTAGGACATTGTTTTACTGCTCACACGTGTGGGTATATCTTGGGATATTTCGTTGTAAAGCTAGTGCATGTAAACCAATTTTACATTTTTGCACTCAAAAGTCAAGCTGTGTGGGGGATTTTAGTTAGAAATTAGAAGAGGTAGCCCTCATATAAATAAAGGACCACCTCTCTCATTTTTTCATCATCGCCTGTGGAAAACTTACCCTCTTAAAGAACTCAGCCTAGCTATTTGCACTTCACCACTTTGTGGAGATGTGATCTTATGTGGATTTTTAGTTGTTGGAGACTAGTGCTTGTTGTGGAGACATCATTTTGGAATAAAGAAGTCTTGTTCTTGGATATATTGTGAGTACGTTTTGTTGAATATCTTTTATTATTATGTCATGTAATGAATAATTCTCAGGATTCTATGTTCCATGTCTAATTGCTTATATTTATATGAAATGTTTAGTAAATTTTTCATTCTTTAATTTTGTTTCCTTGAGTTTCCCTATAGAACCTCCTAGAGAGATTTTCTCTAGTAAAATTTGTCCCCTTATAAAGTGTTAGTAAGTGTTAGCAAGTGAAAACCTAGGGGCATTTGATATTTTTGTGGTCAAAATCCCTAAGAATCCATCACCCAAGGAGATAGAAGGCACTGGCATTTATTTTGGTGATCAAACCTCATAAATATTTTCCTTTTTCTCTCTCCTTTAAAATTTTGGCCCTTTAAGGCGAGCCTCTAGGGTTAGCGTTTCAAGTCGAAATCAACTAGGGCTTGAATGTTGAGCTGATTTGAAGTTGTTCCACCTTGCTGAGAATTAAAACATCAAAATATAGCAATTTTCATGGTTAAAAGTGCTTCTTTACGGCTAACATCATCAACCCTAGGGAATTCTAGGGCTTGGAAACCCCTAATTTTGCATTAAGGCTTAAACTTAGGGCCATCTAAATATTTTTTGCTCCCATTGTTGATCATATATTTCATCAAATCTTTTCCTTCTTCTTGTATGCATAATTGTGCAGTTGTTGAATCATATATTGAAAGCAATAAGTTATAAGTCTCTCTTTATAGGGTTCTCCATATGTATGCTATTCCCTATCACAAAAAATTGAGCTTGTTCCAAGTCCGAATATTTTGATTGGCTTATCAAAATGTCACTTTTGATCCTTTCACCTATAATACAATTTAGGTGACCTATTAATGGGAAGCCTCCCATGTGGTGAAATTGCACCAAAGAGCAAGAGGTGCAGTGGTGAGGTGATAGTGGCATCCACCTCATTATTATGTCAAAGTCTGGCTTTTGTCTTGTGAGACTTGTCACAAGACTTGCTAGATTTTGAGGCACCATTCCTCAAGGGAAAGTTGAGAAAGTGTTGTGCCATACAACAACCCCCCATTTCGTATCATTACTATTACAAAACTATAATGTGAAATGGGTCCCTTTTTTAATTTTTGTTTTAAATTGGTATCAATTTAAAGTTCTATTTCAAAAAGGCCCGAATAAAAGAAAACATTATTAAAAGGCCTTTTCAATAAAACCAATCAAAAAACCCCAACGTAAAACGATTTATCTTTATCATTGCGATAAAGCGATCGCAAGATTGCATATCGCAATGACAAAGAGAACACAACTTAAGGGACATCTTGATTTTCGCCGATGCGAAATCGCTATCGGATATCGGCAAAGCATCAAGTAACACAATTAAACAACCTCTTGTTCCGATGCGATGTGAAATCGGCAATCGGAAATCAGCGATAATGTTTAACGCAAATAAGCTTTCTCTTGTTCCGATGCGGTGCGATATCGCTATCGGCGATCGGCGACTCACCATGCCCTCATTCTAAATGGCCCTACTCGCTACTCCCGACGCGATGCGATATTGCTATCATCGATCAGGGATTCCAAATGAAACCAAAGCAATAACTTAGGATTTCCTCGATGCCCGATTGCGAAAAGGGTAAAAGGCACGGTTTTCAAAGTAAAAATCATAAAGGCAGTTTAATATGATTTATTCGTAATTAAGGCAATATCTTTTGAAAAGCCGTTCATCCGCGTTCAACCGCCAAATCGCCCAAAGCATCCTTCAAATAAATCATTCGGCCATTAACCGAAGCGACTGGTATTAATGAGATTGGCAGGCCTTAATGGCCATTTAATGAAAACAACAAGCTTGCGATCTATTCACAGATTTGATCTGAAAGCCGTCTTAAGTCAATTGATCGCTATGAATGCATCCAGATATATATACATCACTCTGTTCAATTCATGTTATTGTTTCCTGTGTTACGCCTATCTTTTTCTCTGTGCAGGATTCTTCCACAGAGACAGAATTGAGTGGAATGGGAAGGAAGTCCAAAAAGACTACAATGCCTATTGCTTCGCCAGCAGCAGGGCAAGCTGTTGTTGATTCAAGCGGTAAAAAGAAAGGACTTATATCAGATACGACATGCCTGGGACTTACCAGGGCCACTTGGCAAGGAACATATAATTTGATTGAATCCGAAGAGCCGAAGGTGACCGGGATAGAAGTCTCATGCGATAGTACCAGCAAATCTGAGGCCAATCTAAAAGACTTGGCCAACTTCTTTCTGCACAGAATAGCGGCCCAGGAGAAAATTCTGCCATATACAGATGTGGTAAGGTGGGCAATCCAAGAGATCCCAATTACCAACAGATTGTTTAGCACTACAGATGGGAGGATTTTCGGTTCTTTTCGAGCCGAAGATCTAAGGCAAATGTATCACCTACCGGCAAAAAAGAAAAAATATAACGCGACATTTCTGGAGGAATTTCGAGCAGAGAATGAGACAGAGTCCGAACCAATTCGAGGCTGGAGACAAAATCCAGCAAAGCACAAGCATGAATCCTCGGGTAAGTACTCAGTCGACTCCCTATTTTCTCCTTACTGCTATGCTGGAATTATGTTGTGTAGGCTATGGGGATTGCATGACTCCGCAAATTTTACCATAGAAATGGTCCCCTTAATGGAGGCGGCATGTAGTGGCAAGATTATGGATTGGGCGGATATATTATCCGACAAGTTAGCCAAAGCCATTCTCGATTTCAGGTTTAACTCTCGCGTGACAGAGAGGTTTATTCCGCCATTTTATTACAACGCCTATGTGTTGGATGTATTATGTTTTAATTCTGAGTTTCCTGTGCTCGGATGGAGGTGGACATTGCAAGACCCCACACCCATCCACATATATCATCAAAAGTTGTGGAAGACCAACTACAAACACCACCTTTATCAAATCTGCAACGGTTTTATGTTGCCAATTTATTACTCCATTTTTGATAAGCTGGCCCTGAAGATTTCTGAACAAGCAGGGGTAGATTTGACCGCAGTAGCAAGTTGGTTTGGAGAGGAGAAATTCACCCACATCAGAGTTTTTGGCAGTCAGGCAAGGCCCCATGTGCTCCCACTTTACATCCCTGATAAGTTACTTGCCAGGGAAGTAGCTTATCAAATCAATGCGGATGGGGTTACTCAGACCCTGAAGAAAGCAAAAAAGCATGTTTGGCCCTCTTTTCCCTTACGAATTGGAATTTATACCCTGCATGATATCAAACATGCAGAGAAGGAAGCTGGGAAGATAAATTCGCTCACTCTGGCTACTCTGCCAAGCAGGCAGTATGATCCAAGGAAAATCGCTTACAATGCGCTCGACCAGGCCAAATTGGCCAAGGTTGAGCACAAAGAAGACAGATTCGAGGATTTTTTTGCATCGGCCGAGTCGCTGTATCAAGTTAGCTTGCTTTCCAGAAATGTATACAACGATGAGGGGCTAGCCGAATTTAACAGAATTAGAGAACAGAGGTTGCAAACTCTGCCTTTAGACCTGTTAGTGACTACTCCAACGACGACAAAATCAAGCGAGCCTGAGCAGCGAAGTAATACGCCACCTCCTACTACATCAAAGCAGCAGGAGGAAGTGCATAATCAGAGGCAGGAAGAAACCCAGAAAAATGTGCAGCGACAGGATGAAACCCAGGCGAAAACTCAGGAAGAGAGCAACTCCAAATTAATGATGATACACAAATTGATCTGAATTTTCTCTAGCAATGGCAGCAATTCAATTCAATCATCGGCAACCTAGAGTGCTTGAAAGATGATGAGGTTTCTAAAGAGGGCGCCACATAGGAAGCGACATCAAAACAGGTTTCGGGTGAAACCAGCGACCCACCCAAATCAAAAGAAACAGAAATAATTCATAAGGATCCATCGGGCGAAATCATTTTTCAAATAGAAGAGATTCCCCCTTTGGATGTATTTTATAGCCCTAAGCATAAATTTGTTGTAAAGCGACAGAGGAAAAGGAGAAGGGCTGATCAACCTTCTCTATTCCCTAAATTAACAGTGACGGGAAATGTTGTGTGGAAAGAGGAATTTAACCCCTCCGATGACTTAACCAAGCTATCGCAATACGATGGAGCATATTCGGCGGTGACCATTGATAAAGCATCGGAGGTGAGCAGTTTATTGAAAGCGAAGGATCAAGACATCTTTTCGCTACAGGCGCAATTATCGGAAGTTCAGCAGAAGGCAGAACAAGCGGAGCAGGAATTGCTAGTACAGCAGCAGAACAATTATCAGCTGACTAACCAATTACAAGGGGAGAAACAGAGGATTGACGAGAGCACAATCCAGAGGCAAAAGGAACTATCAGCAGCATTGGAGCAATTAATAATATCGACTAAGGGAACGATAAAAGCTAAAGATGAGCAAATCGCTCAATTGTCAACTCAAATTGAGCAAATGAAAAGGCTCCCTCAGGTAGATGAATTCAAAGCAGAAGCGCTTCAATTAAATAAGGCATTGATTAATCAGGTTAAGCTCTTGTGTCAGCAAATTACACAGGCAGAACAATTGTGCGAGTTAGTAGCATCCATAAGCGAAAAGGTAGAAAAGGCAAGGACCGATTTGGATCAGGCCGAAGAAACACTGACAAGTTTTCTAGAATGGCAAGATTCCGATCAAGGCCAAGTGACTAATCTACCAAGAATTCTGGAATCGCACAAAGAAATACTATTCACAGAATGGCAATCATAGTTAATGAAGGCAGAAAGAGCGATTTTAGATGCAAAGAAACCACTGGTAATTTGGTTGAATTAGTAAATAATACGCTTTATTTGTCTAATATGATTTCCCAATGTACTCCAGGCCAATTAATAGCGACAAAGATGTTGGAGCATTCATGCTACCCGGAGCTGGAGAAAAATGGAAGATTAATCGCGAGGATCAACAGTTTAACATGGGATGCCTATTGGTTCTTCTTAGTGAAGCCATACAGCCAAAGAGCCGCCTTAAAATGCCTTACAGATGCTATCGGGTATATCATACCCGACACTCAGGATGCCACCTTTGCTGCCCAATTCAACTTGCGCCTCAACTGACCGCCAGAAGTGGAGCCGATGCTTGCGATAAGCCAGCTCAGGTTTAAAGGCAAACAACCTGAGTCATGATTCACATCGCCGACTGCCAGATCGCCCCAAGGAGATAGATCGCATTTACTGATGCGAATTTAGTAGGATTTTGTTTCATAGATGTTTTTAGCTTAGTAGTATTTATAGACCCTCTCATGCATTTAGAAAGGGTCGTAAAGTTTTGTATATGACTTAAACCCTGAAGTTGCACTATTGTACTTCAGGGATATTCTTTTATGAAATTGGACCAATTATTCTTCTGAGTTTAATGAGGAAAGTTTTTATGCAAATGTGCACTATTGTCTTTGTTTAAAAGCATTTCTGTGTTGAAGGAAGAATTGTTAATAGCGATTGATATCTAGGATTGACTAGCAGCTCACATGGTACTATTATCTGCGTCTGTACTTATTCATGTTATATGAATTGTTATTTAAATGCTCTTGCTATTATCGCTTATATATATACATATATGTGCTTTTCGCAGCATCCTTTATGCATCCCACTATTGGTTGTTTATAGTGTGCTTCTCTTTCAATCGTATATATGTATCGATGATATAAATAGTGAATGCAGTAATTTGTATTAATCACTTCATTTTGACTATTCATATGGAGTAATCTTTGAATGATTGAATATCTCATGTTTATTTTACAGAGTCATCTATATTCCTATTAAATAGATAAGGATTATTTAACGCTGCATTCCGAATGAATAAGTTGTTCCTGGGATTAGTATTAGTTTCCCTACTTTTTCCACTAGAATAAGCTAGTCGCCTATCATCAAAAGCAAACTATTCATCACCCATCCATCGCTTTTATTCATTATCGAGAAACTGGTCCTGTTATCTCCAGTCGGAGCCACCATCCCAAATGGAAAAGGAGCTATACCAAGGTCCGGACCGGGTGGTTATCCCCCAATGTTGTTGCAGCGATTTTCGAGGCCTCAACATTTCTGGTGCTAGGAGGGCCATCCGCTATGAATGGCGAGTAAGCCAACACCTACAAACCATTCAAAGAGTAATTCACCCTCCACCTCTCCTCGGACATCTCGTTCGCATTCTGAATCTCCAGTATCCAAACGAGACGAAGAAGGATCAACCACTACTGCTCAATTACATCATACTTCAGAACACTTAAGTCCGGAGTCCCTTGAAGTTCAATCCATCATCCAGAAACTTCAAGGCTTCTCAATTTTGCCTCCTAGATCTGAAGTATCACAAGGAAGTCAAACTTCGAAATTTCACTTACCCCCTCACCTTACCAGACTCCAAAGCGAAAAGCTAGGTATTGAACCACCCGAGTTTCCTTTACCCGAAAGGAAAAGGATTAAAAAGACCGCTGAAGGTTCTGGTAGCGAAACCTTTTCTCCATCATCTTCCATTTCATCATCACCTGTTCGATGTCAAACACCCACTTCACCATTACATATCGTTGTGCACCAAGGGACTTCATCTCAAACACCACAATCTTTTCAGTCTGTACTTCTACCTCCCCCTCAAGCACCTGGAACACCACAGGCAATCGTTGGTACTCCTAAAATGGCTCAAAGACCATGGCGAAGTCCTGGTGCAGTCACCATGCCTGCACCTTTACATCCTTTACCCGATTACCCCGAAAAATGGCTACCCAAGTTCAATCCAGATGCTGGAACTTCGGCAGAAGAACACATAAACAATTTTATGTTGTCAGTCAATCTAAAGGGAGTCACTGAAGAAGATGTGGTAGTAAGATTATTTCCCTATTCACTGCAAGGATCTGCAGGGTCTTGGTATTTTTCCTTGCCCTCTGGATCCATTACAAGTTGGAATATATTCCAGGAACAATTTCTCACCAAATACGGCGATGACATATCTTTGGCTACACTTGTCCATGACCTTTCCAATTTAAGGATCGAGTCAAGAGAACCCATTAAGGAGTTCAACTCCCAATTCAACAAACTCTTGAACAAAATCCCCACCGATGATAAGCCAAGTGAACAAGTTAGAAGTGAGTGGTATATCACTGCCTTACCTTCAAACATAGCCATATTTGTGGATAGGGCTAAACAACCCACATTGGCCGAAAACATGAAGGAAGCACTTGCTATGGAAAAAAGTGTAATCGCCTTAGAAAAGAAAACTTCCCTAGAAGAACGAAAATCTAAAAAAGTGTCCTTTAAAGATGACTTGAAGAAAAAGATCACTAAGGATCCATATGATATGGAGGGCCTTCAGAAAGTCCTTAAAACCATGTCAAACGAAATGCTTGAGATCAAAAAACAAGTATCAGAATCCTCAACGAAGAAACCATATAGGAATTTCAAGAAACCCGAGTCCAAGCCTCCAAATGTTATATCATACGCAGACTCGGATCTTGAGGAACAAGAAGAGGAAGAAACAGTTACACCACGTGAGGAAGAAGAAGAGGAAGTAGTTGAATGTCACAGGATGTGGGACTTTATACTCCCTAATTCCGATACTGACGTGGAGCAAGAAGCCTTCCCTGTCACTACAAGGAGTAAAGCTACTCCCGAACCAGTTCAAGCTAATCCAAAGAAAAGGAGTGCTGGAACCAATACTGCAAAGGAAAATGTACCCGCAAGGAAGCCCGCCGCGACAGTATCTCAAAATCAGCCATCATCTTCCACTACACCTTCGTCATCTAAGACATTGGTAGTTTCTGATTCGATGGATTATAATATTGTCGATGACATGAAGAAAACTAAGGCAAATATCACCATGTTTGAACTTAGTAAATTAAAACATCAATAAAAATTACTACTCAAAGAACTTAATGCTGTTCCTTCTTCACCTCTTCACACCACTAAAGCTGCAAGTGACTCAGGACAACCACCTTCTAGTAGAATTGAGGCAACTGACACAATTCTGATTGGAGATAGATCAAACTCCCATACCCCTCCTTTCCTCTTAACTTATGAAATTTATAATCGAAATCTACACAACTGCTTAATTGATTCTGGGGCATCCTCGAATATAATGCCTACTTCAGTTTGCTCTAAACTGAATATAGAACCCCAGAAGTCTTCTATTCACATTGTGCAGTTAGATAGAACTAAGGTTCAAGTTCTAGGGGAAATAAACTCTGTAATGATCAGGTTATCGTCGGATCCAAGAATAGTCCAAAGGATTGATATTCTAGTCGCCGATATACCTGAATTCTATGGGTTGATTTTAAGCAGGGATTGGTCAGAAAAACTCCATGGGTATATCTCCACTGATTGGTCCCATATGTGGCTCCCCTATAAGGGCAAGCCCAATTAAATAAGGATCGATCGGGAGAAACATATGACCCACACTGTTACATAATTTGAACAAGAAAATCAACCAGTCGCGTTCAACAACAATATCCTAGGAAATTATTCTTCCAAGTCATTTTTCGGCAATTACATTGCCCAGCCATCTCCTTTCTCTGTTAACAATTTCGCATCACAAATTGAAAAATTTTCACAGACCGACAGGTCTAAATGTGTTAATGTTACTGAGAATGTTGTAACAAAAATTGTAGATAATTCATTATTTTGGTCTTTATATTTTGATGGATCTAAGTCCAGTGAAGGATCAGGAGCAGGATGCATTTTGGTCAGCCCGCAAGGAGAAAAAACAATGCTCTCCTGTAGATTAGAATTTGAATGCGCCAATAACACAGCCGAGTACGAAGCGCTAGTCCAAGGACTATACAAAGCGATCGGCCTCAAAGTTCAATACTTAAAGGTCTTTGGCGACTCTGAGATTATCGTTAAACAGGTAAGGAATACAATTCATTGTCTTTCGAACCATCTTAAGCATTATCAATCGCTGGTACAAGAGCTCACCTCCCAATTTTTAGCATTCAATATTTCTTCCATTCCCACGTCACAAAATTCGGCCGCCGACTTGCTAGCCAATGCCGCTTCCAAGCTACTCCCTTCCGAAGACTATAGTCCAGATAGGTTTTCAGTAGAATTACTTTTTAGGCCATCCATTCCTGACAATGTAACCAATTGGAGAGTGTTTAACCACGATGATGACGTTTTACAATTTCTGACCTCTGAAAAATCCTATGACAATCAAATCATTGAGGAAGATGAGGACGATACTCAAATACAAGGTAAACATGAGGAAAACTCAATCCCTAAGCTCGTAGTGAAGCTCGAAGACCTTTATGATATTAAAGACAGGTTTAAACCTATGTCTAATACAAAGCTCCAGAGCTCTACCTTAAGGTTTGAATTAATAAACCTTGGCACCGAACAAAATCCTCAAAACATTAATTTAGGATTAGGACTTTCCATAGAGGAAAATGAAGCATTCATTAGTCTGTTACGAAAGAATAAACATGTTTTCGCCTGGAGATATGATGATCTAAAAACATATGACACATCTATTATTCAGCACAATATCCCAATGCTTCCCGAACATAAACCAGTTCAGCAAAAGTTGAGAAAAATACATCCAAATTTAGAGAGACAAATAAAATCGGAACTCAATAAACTCTTGAAAGCTAAGATTATTTTTCCCGTACGACACTCAAACTGGGTCTCCAATATGGTACCAGTCAGAAAGAAAAATGGCGACATAAGGATTTGTATTGATTTCAGAAATTTAAATAAGGCAAGTCTAAAAGATAATTTCCCATTACCCACTATGGAGCAGATACTCCAATCGGTGGCAGGCTCAGAGTTAATGTCCTTCTTGGACGGGTTTTCAGGGTATAACCAAATTCTGGTCCACCCAGATGACCGACTCAAAACCACATTCAGAAGAAAGTGGGGAACATATGCATATCAGAAAATTCCTTTCGAACTTATTAATGCAGGAGCCACTTTCCAAAGGGCGATGGATATGAATTTCAAAGGGTTAATTAATAGAACAGTAGTCGTCTATCTCGATGATATTACTGTATTTTCAAAAGAGAGATCCAATCACTTGCATGATTTGAATCAAATCTTCCAACGCTGTAAGAAATACGGTATTTCTCTAAACCCTAAGAAATCATTTTTCGCTCTTGATCAAGGTAAGCTCCTAGGCTTTATTGTATCTAAAGACGACATCTATATTGATCCAGACAGGATTAAAGAAATCTCTGAAAGCCCTTTTCCTCATAATAAGAAATCCATGCAGTCATTTTTAGGCCAAATAAATTTTGTAAAAAGATTAGCTCCAGACTTTTCTCAGATTATTTTACCACTTCAAACTATGATTAAGAAAAATTCAGTCTTTAAATGGGGATCGCCAGAAAAGGAAGCATTTGAACTAATCAAACAATCAATAATAAATGCCCTGGCTCTAAATACTCCAATTTTTTCTAATCATTTTACATTGTATACCATCGCATCCGATTGCTCTTATGCTGCAGTACTTACACAGATCAACGATCACGATTTGGAAGCACCAATTTCATTCTATAGCTCAAATCTTCAAGGTGCAGAACTAAACTACTCTGAAGTAGAAAAACAAGCCTTTGCTGTATATAAAGCGGTTAAACATTACAGACCTTTCCTTTTAAAAGCCCATACAAAGGTTATAGTTCCTTTCTCCTCAGTTAGGCAACTATTAATCCAAAGAGAACTGGGAGAAAAAAGGGCAAATTGGGTAACAACACTTCAAGAATATGACCTAGAGATCAAGCCAGCAAAGATTTTTAGAGGCCAAGGTTTTTGCAGGTTATTGGCAGGAGCATCCAACATTCCGGAATCAAGCGATACAGATCAATCTGAAACCATCAACCAGATAAGTATCATTGACTCTGAATCACAGTATGTTGATTTAATATTTTACTTGAAAAATGGATATGCACCTCCCAACTTGTCCTACAAAAACAAAAGGGCCATAAGACTGAAAGCAAAAAATTTTACCATTATTGATGATGTGCTTTTTAGGCAAAATTATGATTCCGTTTTATTAAGATGCCTTGAAAAACAGGAAGCACAAAGGGTCTTGTAGGAATTGCATGACGGACTAGCAGGAGGCCACTTCGGAGCTGATACCACAGCTCACAAAGTCATCCATGCTGGGTATTACTGGCCCACTCTGTTTAGAGATGCTCATGAATATGTGAGGAAATGCCGAAATTGTCAAATTTCAAGTGGAAGACAAAAGAAATCAGCCTTCCCTCTGCAACCGGTCAACATTGAACAACCATTTGAGCAATGGGGATTGGACATTATTGGAGAAATTACTCCTAATTCTTCCAAACAGCATAAGTATATCCTTATTGCTACCGATTACTTTACCAAGTGGATTGAAGAGATTCCGTTAAAAACAACAAAATCTAAAGCCATTATTGAATTCATAGATCAATTCATCATTACCAGGTTTGGTGTCCCAGATGCTCTTGTTTTTGATAATGCATCTTACTTTTCAGGCAACGCTATGTTTGATTTCGCAATCAAAAGAGGGTTCAAACTCAAATATTCTGCTAACTATTATCCTCAGGGCAATGGTTTGGCCGAATCTACAAACAAAAACCTTATCAAAATTATCAAGCGAACTATCGAACAGAATCACAAGAACTGGCACAAATCTTTAATATTTGCATTATGGGCTGACAGGATAACACAAAAAGCTTCTATAGGTTCTTTCCCATTTAAACTTGTTTACGGAAAAGAAGTTGTACTACTAACAAATCTTATTCTTCCTTCTCTAGCCCTAGTTCAATTTATTGAAGAAAATCCTTCTTCTTCTTTACAGCTTAGACATGACCAAATCCTAAAATTGGAAGAAGAAAGAGAAAAAGCCAAAATTATTCATACGAAACATTAGCAGATCATCAAGTCATCATTTGATTCAATTTCATCTGGTTCTAAACAATTCCAAGTCGGTGATTTAGTTCTGAAATGGGACAAAGCCCATGAAGATAAAGGAAAACACACCAAATTTCAGAAGATGTGGCTTGGACCGTTTCAGATTTGTGAAAAGATAGGCCATTCAACCTTCATGCTACAAGATTTATCAGGGTTGAGAGATTCTCTCCCTGTTAATGGTCTGATCTTAAAGAAATTTTTCAACTGAGAAGGTAACCCCTTCTCCTTTTAATTACATTTTTATAGTTTGTAGCAAAATTAGAAAATAAAACTGTAAGGCATTTTCTATTTGACCTTTGTTGTGTTCAAAGAGTTTCTCAAAAACAAGCAATGCGATATTTACTTTTAAATAAATAGAAGTATTAAACAAAAGGAATGATTTCTAGGAAATTAGTTATAATTGCATTTTGAAACTACACTACAATCTTAGTGAACCCCTCTTGAAGTTTATAAATCTTGTAAATATTTTTAGGTTTTTCAAATTGGTTACAGAAGGGTTATCAATATTAAAATAGAAGCTAATCCAAATTCAACATCTCAAACTCTAACCTTGTCATCCATCCTGTCTTAGGGAGGAGAATTGTCTATCCCATTTACCTAAGTTCATGATTATTCAGGGTGTAATTCCAAGAATAATGGATATAAAAGTTAAGAGGTCTTATTACAAGCCTGCTTTCCATGTTCATAGGAAAATAGTTTAGCCGACATTACCAATACTGCATACCAAAACAGGTTAATGGCTTCAATTGTAAGACAAGGGGTCTCATCACGAGCCATCTTGTTCGGTTAGATTACTACCAGTGAATGGCATTTTCACTTAATTGGCCACCACACCAGGGCAATGACTTTTTATACTAAAAAATAGCAGAAAATGAAAATAAATACAAAATGTGAAAAAACATATTTTGAATTCATTCTGTTAATCATGCTCTGAAGTGAATGGGACAATAGACAATGATATGGTTTAAAGGTATCCCTGCCGAAACTATGGACGTTTGCTGGCAGCAGAGGCTCTACCTGTGACAAAGGAGTTAATTTTACTAGCTGATTTGGAAAAAGTTCTTTGTTTTATCAATACCAACCAACAAACACCAATTTAAAATCTGGAATGTCTCTATTTTAAACAAAAGAGGAAATTAGCGAAGTAAGTACTGTTTTGTTTCGAATGCTACAATACCTAGTAATATTAGAATTTTCCCTTTTGAATAAAATTTCTATTTTGAAAATGTTTAAGTATTTCTATACTTTTTAGAGATAACTGTTTCTTCCAGCGAATCGCCAATTGTTGTGCCATGCAACAACCCCCCATTTCATATCATTACTATTCTAAAAATATAATGTGAAATGGGTCCCTTTTTAATTTTTGTTTCAAATTGGTATCAATTTAAAGTTCTATTTCCAAAAGGTTTGAATAAAAGAAAACATTATTAAAAGGCCTTTTTAATAAAACCAATCAAAAAACCCCAACATCAAACGATTTATCTTTATCATTGCGATAAAGCGATCGCAAGATCACATATCGCAATGACAAGGAAAGCACAACTTAAGGGACATCTTGGTTTTCGCCGATGCGAAATTGCTATCGGATATCGGTGAAAGCATAAAGTAACATGAGTAACAACCCTTGCTTTGATGCGATGCGAAATCGGCAATCGGTGATAACACTTAAAGTGCAAATAAGCTCCCCCTTGCCCGATGCGATGCGATATCACTATCGGCAATCGGCGACTCACCATGCCCTCATTGTAAACGACCCTGCTAGATATTCCTGACGCGATGCAATATCGCTATCGGTGATTGCGGATTCCACACGAAACCAAAGCAATAACTTAGCATTTCCCCGATGCCCGATTGCGAAAAGGGTAAAAAGCGCAGTTTTCAAAGTAATAGTCATAAAGGCAGTTTAATATGATTTATTCATAATTAAGGCAATATCCTTTGAAAAGCCGCTCATCCGCGTTCAAACCGCCAAATCGCCCAAGGCCTGCTTCAAATAAATCATTTGGCCATTAACCAAAGCGACTAGTATTAATGAGATTGACAGGCCATAACGACCATTTAATGAGAACAACAGGTTTGCGATCTATCCACGGATTTGATCCCAAGGCCACCTTAAGTCAATTGATCGCTATGAATGCATCCAGATATATATACTTCACTTTGTTCAATTCATGTTATTATTGCTTGTGTTACGCCTATCTTTCGCTCTGTGCAGGATTCTTCCATAGAGACAGAAGTAAGTGGGATGGGAAAGAAGTCCAAGAAGACCACAATGCCTACTGCTTCGCCAACAGCGGGGCAAGCTGTTGTTGATCCAAGTGGTAAGAACAAAGGGCTTATATCATATACGACGTGCTTGGGGCTTACCAGGACCACTTGGCAAGGGACGTATAATTTGATTGAAGTAGAAGAGCCAAAGGTGACCGAGATAGAAATCTCATGCGATAATACCAGCAAATCCGACGCCAATTTAAAAGACTTGGCCGACTCCTTTCTGCATAGAATAGCGGCCCAGGAGCAAATTCTCCCATACACAGATGTGGTAAGATGGGCAATCCAAGAGCTCCCAATTATCAATAGATTGTTTAGCACTGCGGACGGGAGGATTTTCGGTTCTTTTCGAGCCGAAGATCTAAGGCTAATGTATCACCTACCGGCAGAAGAGAAAAAATATAATGCGGCATTTTTGGAAAATTTCGAGCAGAGACGAGACCGAGTCTGAACCAATTCGAGGCTGGAGACAGAATCAGCAAAACACAGCATAGAACCTCGGGTAAGTACTCAGTTGACTCCCTATGTTCTCCTTACGCTATGCTGGAATTTTATGCTATTGTAGGCTATAGGAATTGCATGACTTCGCCGAATTTTACCATAAGAAATGGTCCCCTTAAGGAGGTGGCATGTAGTGGCGAAATTATGGATTGGGCGGTATATTATCCGACAAGTTAGCCAAAGCCATTCTCGATTTCAGGTCTAACTATCGCGTCACAAAGAGGGTTATTCCGCCATTCTATTATAGTGCCTATTTGATGGATGTGTTGTGTTTTAATTATGAATTTCCTGTGCTGGGATGGAGGTGGACGTCGCAAGACCCCACACCCATTCACATATATTATAAAAAATTGTGGAAGACTAATTATAAGCACCATTTTTATCAAATCTGCAACGGTTTTATGTTTCCAATTCATTATTCCATTTTTGATAAGCCTGCCCCAAAGATTTCTGAGCAAGCAGGGGTAGATTTGACCACAGTAGCAAGTTGGTTTGGGGAGGAGAAATTCACCTGCATCAGAGTTTTTGGCGGTTAGGCTAGGCCACATGTGCTACCACTTTACATCCCTAATAAGTTACTTGGCAGGGAAGTAGCTTATCAAATCAATGCTGATGGGGTTACTCAGACCCTGAAAAAAGCGAAAAAACATGTTTGGCCCTCTTTTCCCTTACGAATTGGAATTTATATCCTGCATGATATCAAACATGCAGAGAAGGAAGCTGGGAAAATGAATTTGCTCACTCTGGCTACTCTACCAAGCAGACAGTATGATCCAAGGAAGATCGCTTACAATGCGCTCGACCAGGACAAATTGGCCAAGGTCGAGCACAAAGAAGAGAGATTCGAGGATTTTTTTGCATCGGCCGAATCACTATATCAAGTTAAGTCGCTTGCCAGAAATGTGTACAACGATGAAGGGCTAGTCGAATTTAACAGAATTAGAGAACAAAGGTTGCAAACTCTGCCTCTAGACCTGTTAGCGACTATTCCGATGACAACCAGATCAAGCGAGCCTGAACAACGAAGTAATACACCACCTCCTACTGCATCAAAGCAGCAGGAGGAATTGCATAGCCAGCGGCAGGAAGTAATCCAGGAAAATGTGTAGCGACAAGAAGAAACCCAGGCGAAAGCCCAAGAAGAGAGCAGTTCTAAAAATAATAATGATATACTAGTTGATCCGAATTTGCTCCAGCAATGGCAGAAATTCAGTACAATTATCAGCAACCTAGAGTACTCGAAAGATGATGAGGTTTCTAAAGAAGGCGACACGCAAGAAGCGACATCGAAACCGGTTTCGGGCGAAACCAGCGGCCTACCCAAATCAAAAGAAACAGAGATAATTCCTAAAGATCTAATGGGAGAAATCATTTTGCAAATTGAAGAGATTCCCCCTTTGGATGTATTTTATAGCCCTAAGCATAAAGTTGTTGTGAAGCGACATAGGAAAAGGAGAAGAGCTGATCAACCTTCCCATTCCCTGAATTAACAGTAACGGGCAATGTTGTGTGGAAAGAGGAATTCGACCCCTCCGATGACTTAACCAAGCTATCACAATTTGCCGGAGCATATTCGGCGGCAACCATTGATAAAGCATCAGAGGTGAGCAGTTTATTGAAGGCCAAGGACCAAGACATCTCTTCGCTACAGGCGAAATTATCAGAAGTTCAGCAGAAGGCAGAGCAGGTAGAACAGGAATTGCTAGTGCAGCAACAGAGCATCAGCTCACTAAGCAATTACAAGAGGAAAAGAAGAGGATTGATGAGAGCGGAATCCAAAGACAAAGGGAGCTATCGACGGCACTGGAGCAATTAAGAATATCGACTGAGGGAACAATGAAAGCAAAAAATGAGCAAATCGCTCAATTGACCACTCAAATTGAGCAAATGAAAAAGCTCCCTCAGGTAGATGAATTCAAAGCGGAAGCACTTCAGTTAAATAAGGCATTGATTAATCAGATTAAGCTCCTATGTCAGCAGATTACACAAGCAGAACCATTGTGCAAGTTAGTAGCATCCATAAGTGAAAAGGTAGAAAAAGCAAGGACCGATTTGGATCAGGCCGAAGAAACACTAACAAACTTTATAGAATGGAAGGATTCCAATCAAGGTCAGACGACTAATCTACCAAGAATTCTGGAATCGCACAAAGAAATATTATTCACAGAATGGCAATCACAACTAATGAAGGCAGAAAGAGCGATTTCCAGATGCAAAACAACCACTGGAAATTTGGTTGAATTAGTAAATAACACGCTTTATTTGTCTAATATGATTTCCCAATGTACTCCAGGTCAATTAACAACAACAAAGATGTTGGAGCACTCATGCTACCCGGAGCTGGAGAAAAACAGAAGATTAATCGCTGGAATCAACAGTTTAACATGGGATGCTTATTGGTTCTTCTTAATCAAGCCATACAGCGAAAGAGCCGCTTTGAAATGCCTCACGGATGTTGTCGGGTATATTATACCCAACATTCAGGATGCCACCTTCACTACCCAATTCAGTTTACGCCTCAACACACCGCCAGAAGTGGAGCCGATGCTTGCGATAAGCCAACTCAGGTTTAAGGGCAAACAACCTGAGTCATGACTCACATCGCTGACTGCCAGATCGCCCCTGAGAAATAGATCGCACTTACTGATACCAATTTAGTAGGATTTTGTTTCATAGATTTTTTTTAGCTTAGTAGTATTTATAGACCCTTTCATGCATTTAGAAAGGGTCGTAAAGTTTTGTATATGACTTAAACCCTGAAGTTGCACTATTGTACTTCAGGGATATTCTTTTATAAAACTGGACCAATTATTCTGAATTTAATGAGGAAGGTTTTTACGCAAATGTGCACTACTATCATTGTTTAAAAGCATTTCTGTGTTGAAGAAGGAATTTTGAATAGCAATTGATGTTTCGGATTGATCTGCAGCTCACATGGTAATATTATCTGCATTTGTACTCATTTTTGTTATATGAATTGTTGTTTAAATTTCTCTTGCTATTATCGCTTATATATATATGTGCTTTTCGCAGCATTCCTTATGCATTCCACTATTGGTTGTTTATCGCATGATTCCCTTTCAATCGTATATATGTATCGATGCTATAAACAGTGAATGCAGTAATTTGTATTTATCGCTTCATTGTGACTATTCATATGAAGTAATATTTGAATGATTGAATATCTCTTATTTATTTTACTGAGTCATCTACATGCCTGTTAGATAGATAAATATTATGTAACGTTGTATTATGAATGAATAAGTTGTTCCCGGGATTAGTATTAGTTTCCCTATTTCTGTCAATAAAATAAGCTAGTCACCTATCACTTAAGCAAACTATTCATCACCCATCCATCCCTTTTATTTTTTTATCGGGAAACTGGTCCCGTTATCTCCAGTCGGAGCCACCATCCCAAACGGAAAAGGAGCTGTACTAAGGTCTGGACCGGGTGGTTATCCCCTAATGTTCTGGTAGCGATTTTTGGGCCATCAACATTTCTGGCACTAGAAGGAGGGCCATCCCCTATGAATGGAGAGTAAGCCAACACCTAAAAACCATTCAAAGAGTAACTCACCCTCCGCCTCTCCTCGGAAATCTCGTTCGCATTTTGAATCTGCAGTATCCAGACGAGACGAGGAAGAATCAACCACTACTGCTCAATTACATCATACTTCAGAACACTTAAGTCCGGAGTAGTCCCCTGAAGTTCAATCCATTATCCAGAAACTTCAAGGCTTCTCAATTTCCCCTCCTAGATCTGAAGTATCACAAGGCTGTTAGACTTCGCAATTTTGCTTACCCCCTCATCTTATCAGACTCCAAAGCAAAAAGCTAGGTATTGAACCACCCGAATTTCCTTTACCTGAAAGGAAAAGGATCAAGAAGACCGCCGAAGGGTCTAGTAGCGAAACCTTTTCTCCATCATCTTCCATTTCATCATCACCTGTGCGAAGTCATACACCCACTTCACCACTTCATATTATTGTTCACCAAGGGACTTCATCTCAAGCATCGCAATCTTTTCAGTATGTACTTCCACCTCCCCCTCAGGCACCTGGAACACCACAAGCGATCGTTGGTAATCCTAAAATGGCCCAAAGACCATGGAGAAGGACTGGTGCAGTCATAATGCCTGCACCTTTACATCCTTTACCTAATTACCCCGAAAAATGGTTACCCAAGTTCAATCCAGATGCTGGAACTTCTGCAGAAGAACATATTAACAATTTTATGCTGTCAGTCAATCTAAAGGGAGTCACTCAAGAAGAAGTGGTAGTAATATTGTTTCCCTATTCACTACAAGGATCTGCAAGGTCTTGGTATTTTTCCTTGCCCTCTGGATCCATCACGAGTTGGAATATCTTCCAAGAACAGTTTCTCACCAAATACGACGATGACAGATCCTTAGCTACACTTGTCCATGACCTTTCCAATTTAAGGATCGAGTCAAGAGAACCCATTAAGGAGTTCAACTCCAGATTCAA
>APFE030470581.1:1772-63836 GCA_000404065.3 Pinus taeda | reverse complement strand
ATATATCGAAATCCAGTCTTTTACATCAAAATATTCCAAAACTTGGATGTTTTAAGTACAAAATGGCCAAAAATCCCAGCTACAAACACTCATTGGCTATGCCAAAACACCTGCTAAAAAGAGCCTATTGCTCTTGAAATGCTAAAATTGCTCTAGCTATCCTCCGAAGAGGAACCAGAAACTGCTCAGGTACACCAACTCTGTGCCACCGCATATGAGTGGGAATCTTCCACATAGGAAGGGGGGGCACCCATGGTCAAGCCCTCCAGGGTCCTCAAAATGTTGCAAAGACTATTGGAATCACCCCCTCCAACAAGTAGTTGGCCTCCTCATCACATACGGAGGGGTTCGCCTACAGGTCATAATGGCACCACATCTGTGTTAAGCATAAAACTTCATATCAGTACTTATTTCACCTATAAAAACATTACATAAACATTCTAAAGCTAAAAAATACTCGAAGTACTGTAAAAAATCTTTCTCACCTTGAGGACACCAGTTGATCCTGGGTGGTAGCATCAAGTCTAGGTGACCGGTAAAGTCCATGCCCTTATAAGCATAGTCATCAATTATCACAATCTGGCAATGAAGCCATTGGAAGAAATCTTCCTCAAAGAAATGTCGGATCGGTCCTCCTCCTATGCGAGGATTGAGTGATGACCAATGGCCCTACCTCAGATCCCTCGGATCAAGGGGACCTAAGCTCATCCTTGGGCACATAACAGGTAGCCTCTCAAGAAAGAAAGAAACTATGATAGTACCATACCCAAAATTGTGTTCGGTATCAGTCTTGCATGCTGTTAACTATGCCTTCAACTGGCGAAGCACTGCTTCACACCAGTTGAACATCTATGGTTGGACATAGTCAACTACAAGCAACAGTTAGGCCTTTGTTGCAACGTGGGGACTCTTTGACCCCGCCAACTACAAAATCAACCATAACATTTCCCTCATAGACCTGGACCTTATCCTCTCCATGGAGACTTTGTTGCTGACTAGTCTTCTCTTAGAGATGCAGTAGGATTGCACCAGCTCTAGGGTAGATCGTGGATCTAGCCTACCACCGTGGAGTCAAATAAATATCTGCCCAGAGGACTAGTCAAAGACTGCATTCATTTTTCCATGGGGCACATCTGCATATCGCAAGCTACCCTTTGGTTTGAAGAATGCAGGGGCAACATTTCAGAGCATAATGAACTATGCTTTCCATGACATCAAAAACATCATTCAACCATATCTCGATGATCTCCCAGCTCATTCGTGAAAGCGGACCGATCATCCGTGCCATTTGAGAGCGATATTTCTACGTTGCCGACACTACAAGACATGACTCAATCCACACAAATACGTGTTTTGTGTCAGTTCAGGTCGTTTACTTGGCTTCATGGTCTCAAAGGATGGGATTCGTCTCGACCCATGCAAGGTTCAAGCAATCATTGATTTTCCTCCACCTTCAAACTTGCTTCAGATTCAGAAACTCCAAGGGAAAGCAAACTTCCTTAGGAGGTTCATTCCAAATTACGCCGAACTAGCTAAAGGTTATACTCGTCTATTGAAAAAAGAAGTATCCTTCGTTTGGGATCAGGTTGTGCATGCTTCCTCTGATGCTTTAAAGAAATCTCTAATACAAGCGTCATTAATGTATTATCCTGATTATCAAAAAGACTTTAACCTGTATCTGGCTGCAGCAGATACGACCATAGCAATGGTTTTAGTTCAAGAAGACAATGGAATTGAACATCCTATATTATTTAAGAAGAATCTGAAATGATATGGAAATGAAATACTCCTACATTAAAAATCTTGACCTCGCAGTTGTTCAAGTGATACGGAGATTTCGACACTACGTCCTCTTCAGAAAAACTACCATTTTATCAGATTGCAACCCATGACTTATGTATTGTCGTGACAATTGCTAGGGGGAAAATATTCAAAATGGTTAACAATTCTACAAGAGTTTGATCTGGAATTCAAAAAATACAAATCAAAGAAAGCCCTGGTATTCGCGGAGTTACTATGTGATCTCCCATCATCGTCCAATGATGCAACATCCGAAGAAGCAATCGTGGATGATAATTTGTTTATGATATCTTCAAGCGATCTGTGGTACGAAGATATAATCATCTATCTCCAGACTAAAACTTATAGGTCTAATACCTCACGCTCCGAACAATGACATATTCGATACCAAGTGAAAGACTACGTAATCGTCGGTCATACCCTTTATCGTCGTGGTATCGATACAGTTCTGCAAAGGTGCCTCGCCCATGAGGAGGCCGAAAAAGTCCTAAATGATTATCATTCAGGCGCATGTGGGGGGCATCAATATGGTTATACTATGGCGCAAAAAAATTTGCGGGCAGGATACTTCTGGCCAACAATGTTCAAAGATTGCATAACCATAGTTAGAAGTTGTCATGCTTGCCAAATTTTCGATAGCAAAACCAGAAGACCACCCGCACCGCTGCAACCAGTAGTAGCTGTTGGGCCATTCACCAAATGGGGCATAGATTTCATGACATGTAACCCCACCTCGGCTGGGGGGCATGGGTATTTCATAGTCGCAGTAGACTATTTTACCAAATGGGCCGAGGCGATGCCTACATTAAACAACAACGGCGAAACGACTACCCTTTTCTTTTTTAATCATGTAGTTTCCAAATTTTGCGTTCCACAAGCCATAGTCACAGATCATGGATCGCATTTTCGCAATCACATGATGGTTGAGTTGGCTGCCAAATTAGGATTGTCCCATGATAGCTCTACTCCTTATTATCCGCAAGCTAATGGACATGTTGAGGCGATCAACAAGGTCTTAAAGTGCATGCTGCAAAGGATGATCAAAGTCCACAAATGGTATTGGCACCTGATCTTGTACTCAGCCTTGTGGGCATACCGGACATCGGTAAGAAATGCGACCGAGTTCACACCTTTTCAACTTGTGTACAGTATGGAAACAATCTTACATGTTCAAGGTGAAATCGCGTCCCTCAAGTTCGTAGTCGACCTTCTCCCTGGAACGTCAGAAGAAGAGGCTCGTTTCTTGGAACTAATCCAATTGGATGAAACCCGTCGTGATGTAGCTTCGGCTAACGAAGCTCATAAGAAACAAGTCAAAGCATAGTTCGACAAGAATGTCAAACCTCGCGTCTTCTCAGAAGGTGACCTGGTTTTACTTTACAACTAGGAATCCGATAAGTTGGGAGCAGGGAAATTCAAATTGTTATGGATGGCTCCTTATATTGTTAAACGTTTATTAGCAAAAGGAGCCTATGAGTTGATGGACTATGATGGGATTCCACTGGAGCAACCTCGCAATGGGTTATGCCTCAAGCGTTACTATGCCTAATTCCACGTAGTAATCCTCATGATTTTGTTACATTTTTGTTTTCACCAAGGGAATTTATTTTGGTTAGGTAATCCAATTTTTGCATTCGTTGCAGATGTCGAACCTATTGGAATCATTCGTTGGATATGTTGACGGAGCAAGTCATAGTTCGCGGAACCTGTCTTCTGCGGCATGGGCCATTTCAGTCCCAGCGGAGAGTTAGTAAGTTTAAGAGGGGTATGTATTAGTCGGTCGATGAAAAATATCGCTGAATATAGTGCATATATAGAACTCCTCTCTGACACCATCACAAATGGCATATGCTGACTTGTCGTCAGGCTAGACTCACAACTCGTCATTCTACAGCTCACCAGCATCTACTCCGTACGAAATCCAGCTACCTATCGCATGTTCCTAAGAGTCAGAATTTTGGAAAGACAGATCGATTTCATCCAATATCAACATATTTCCAAAAGTTTAAAAACATTAACAGACTCATTGGCAACTTATGTGTTAGATAGACATTTGCGACATTTATAAAAAGAAGCATCACATCAATATATGCAGCAGCATCATGTAACTTAACCAAAATAAAACTCCGAAAATCAAAAATATATTCATAACTATTTATAGTTTATACATAATGTTCTGTAACTAGGACAAAATCGGTCAAATGACCCAAAACTCAAAATGCTATGGGGCATCCTAGTCTAATGATGCTAGTGATAACAAGTCACCGCCTGTGCAATCATGCGTAAAAGCCTAGTCTATCGACTCAGCACTCCAGTAGTATGTTGCTGCGACCGCAGAGGCAGCTCGTCGGCCATCACATCCAGAATACCAAGAGTAAGACCCTTGATATGGTCCTGTAGTGCTGAAAGAGTCTCGACCACGTCAAGGTCATGAAGGATGGCCCTCCCCACAGCCTCTCCTGCTGGAGCGGCCACTGGGTCTCTGCGGCGTACTGCTTGTCGAACTGGTCCAATATCTACATGAGCACATGAGTTTTGATTAGTATTGGTCAAGAAGACATAAGAACATTATAAATAAAAATGAACAGAGATATGGTCAGAAGATTTACACATAGCACCCCACTGCTCGCTAGTCGGCAGCACCAAATCCGGGTCACCCCGGAAATCCATGCCAGCATATGGAAACCTGGCATAAACCATCTCCTGGCGATCAAACCACTTGAAGAAAGTATCAGAAAAAGAAATCTGAGGCTGGCCAACATGCTGAGACATGAGGTCAACCCATCTCTGCATCCGTGGTTTAGTCGGTGGAGTTAGGCCAAGTGAGATGTATTGTGACTGCATCAGTGGGATTCTCTCCAAAGCAAAAGTGGTCAAAATAGAACCATAGCCGAAGTTCTTGGATCTTCCACTTTTCACCTTGGTCAGTTGTTCTTTCATCACAGAGAGTACTACATCACACCAGTTGAACACCTTCGGTTCAAGGCATTCCAAAGCATACTGCATGTAAGACTTGTTAGCTATATGAAGAGCAGAACTACCAGCCAGTCTAGCAAAAGTGAACAAAATGGTCTACAAGGGCTAGTCAGTGACATCTCAGATATTGATCTTGCCATCTGTACTCGGCTGAGATCCCTCTCTGCAGTGTCGGTGAATATACTCCCTCACGGACTCACCCCCACGGGCGAAGCCCGATAATGAGAGAGGAGCACCATGCCTCGATAAACCGATCAGAAAATAGATGTCCATGACATTCAAGGGGATCAATTTTCCCCTAATCTGGAACAGTTGGTTGATAGGATCCAAGGCATTGAGGAAATATCGCAACAAGCTGATTTGTTGCCTCGTGCTAGAGATACAGAAAAAGTTCAACAAGCAACAGTTTCGCAATGCAGCTACTTTGCCCGGATCATGTAAAGCAACATCTTCCTCTTCTTCATGCTCGAGTTCTCACCATGTAACAACCATTTTGCTCCGATGAATCTATGAAAAACAAACAAGAGAAGAGTCGGGATCTTCATTTGGTAAAAATAGGCAAAAATCTATGAGAAAACTGTGCAAAAAGGTTCCTCCCTGCGCCCATTGCACCCCAGTAAGTGTACTAGGAGCGATGCATACTGACTAGTTAGTGAGAAGACCAGTATGCGTTGCACCTTTCGACTAAGGAAGGGTGCGATGGTGCTAGGGCAACTTGTTCAAACCCCAGAGGCTCAGCAGAGCAAGGAACCAGGCTCAGAATTCAAAAAGAAAAGAATGAAATTGAAGAGCACAAGTTTAGCTCCTATCTAGTCCAAACGGCATCAAGAATCATCCACAGAATCTCCCTGAATCAGCTGGTGAAAATCGGTGGGGAAAAGCACCTCCAGAGATCCAACAAACCAAATTCAAATGAAATGGTAAATGAGAGGTAAAAGTAACTTTTAATTTACCATGCACGTAATTCGAGTAAAATGTTAGTGTTCTTAACTCATTTATCAAGCATATGTTTTCATTTCTAATCGGTTTGATGAATCAAATGAACACGTAGTACAATCTTTGAAAGAACAAAATGCTAATGGTGAATCAAAGACTCAATGACCATTATTGCAAGCAGTGTTACCGCAGGGTTCAAGCTCGTTAAAAAATAAACCCCTCACGAGCAGTTTTAGCACATAGTTCAAACTCGTTAAAAAATAAACATAAGTCATGCGCAAATGTTTCCCCCAACATTTAAGCTCATTAAAAAAAATGAACCGGTAAATAACCATTGTGAATGCCTTATCACCAGATTTTGAGCCTTGGTCATGTTCTCATCATCACCTCCACTCTGTTTTTAGCCGATAATTCACCCCATATGATTGTTTACCCCTTCGAGGAACATCTATGAAGAGTGATTCTATTAGCCATCCTTGTGACACTGTCGTGATTGGATAATTCCAAATCTTACTTGGAATCAGCTGCTACCCGAAACCATCATTCGTTCCTTGAAAACGAGTCTCCTTTAAGCTCTTTTCAACTGACTCGTAAAATATGAAAATATTGCCAAGCGATTGGCCTCTCCGTCTCATTAAAGTCATTGGAAGTGCTATCCCTCCTTTAGATTTTAATATTTTAATCTTTTTGGACCTGAGGAATTATTACACAAAAAGATTGAGCGCTTGTCTTGTTCGGCTCGTTAAAACTATAGAAAATTCATCCCTTTTGTATTATTTTACGCTTTTTTAGACTTAAGGGATTACATGATGAAAAAGAATCATTGGAGTCTCCTTTCCATTGCTTTTAGGCTCTTTAAAATTGAAAGGGAGCGAGTTAGCTTTGTCGTTAAACTCGTTAAAATCAAATAGCGACAAACTCGTCCAAATGGATGAGAACGAGTTGCACTGTTGCTAGGCTTGCTAAAATATAGCGACAGGTTCACTCGAAGGGCAGATTATAGAACAAGCATATGTTATCCTCCTCAAACTTGACAAAAATAAAGAGGTACTGGTCAACAATGACAGGGGAAAATTGGGAAGAAAACTTGAAAAAGCTTTATTTTTAGCAAGTCACTCTTGAACATGACACTTTCCTTCCGCAACCAAGCCGGGTTAGGTTGTTCCATTCACTGGTCATCAGCATTGGTCCATCACACCATCCATATTTGGGGTTAACGCTACCAATCCATCGTCAATGTCGTCGATATGTTCAAGAGAAGTCATTCAGACAATTCGCCTGTGTCTCACCCACTGCAATACATTCATGCTCCATTCCTTCATGACCGCCACCCTGAACCCTATATTGTCAGATTGTTTTCACCTCTAAAATCATTTGCTTCATTTTGTGTCGTTGATGTGGGATTCATTAAGGCGCTCCTGTGACGAGTCACTTCTTGTCGACATCAACTCATTATCTAAGAAGTTGACTTAGGAACAACCCTTGTAGTACTTTGAAGCTTGCATGCCTCAATGGCAAGTTTCTCACTTTCGGCGACAGGTTTACATCAATGGCCTTCGACCGAGAGATTTTATGTGGTGTTTGATGGCAAATCCTTTTTCACACAACGTGAATTATACTATATTACCTTGAGGGTCATTGTCATTATTGGTGATTCCTCTCGCGCCTGTTAACAACTTACATCATTGGCTGGTAATCAGGTGATGTCTTTCCATGTTCAACTCTAGAACATTTTTCACATGGATCGACTTGTTCTCTGAGTGAAGATTGAACGAGTTTTTGAAGACCCCAGATCTAGTTTCATCCATCCGGTCTGTGATATATTCAGGAATATAAAGACATCAAGTTTACATCATTGCCAAACAGATGATCATCCAAATCAAAGGATGATGAGTCCAAATCATCAGTGTGCCACACAGACGATTGTCTGTCCTATGTACATGAAAATGAATTTATAAAGCTGAGCATGGGAATGCCCGCCTCAGCTAGATCATGAAAAAATGTTGTCAAAATAATCTATTGTATTATATCTTATTACAGGTCACATCCCAACTCGAAAAAAATTTGTATCCTCATAGTAAAACATTTCATCTGACATCAAAAAGATTAACGACGTCATGCTTTAGGGGACAACTGTTATAGACATTTTCGGGCACTTCAAACTCAATCATAAATTTCCATAAACTGAGGGCTCCTAAGTCCCTTAAAGTGCTGCTTCACTGCCTAAAGGAACAAGGTCAGCTGATTACATCATCTCCCAAAAGTTCTCCACTAAAAACTGCTCATAAATGGTCAAAACTGGACCATACTGAAAACCCAATGTAGAGGGTCCGATGCATATCACCTTCTGAGTGTACAAGGTGCAATGCATACTGAATGGCTCCTCTATACGGTGCGATGGTCGGGAATCAACAAATGGCAGGGACAAAATGCAAGGTGGAAGATCATGGAATCTTCCAGAAGCTTCCCCTCTGACACTTGCCTCTCTGTTTTCGACTAGGGATGAGTAAGAGATCACCATTCTCCAAGTGGAAGTAGGAACTATCAGAGAGAGGACACTAATCAAGACCCCAAAAGATGAATCACCTCCCTACAATCATCTATATATGGATCCCTCATCACAGAGATCGAGAGGCTGGAATCTTGTGTCTTGTAGAGAAGTGTTGTTGGTTTTCTGGTGTATATTCATAGTGTTGGGTGATCTAAGCTTTACTTGAGGTGAAGAAGGGTTTTCTAGCTAGAGGATGATGTTGGGTCAAAACATATGGTTGTAATCCTCTTGCTACTTTTCATCTTAATAAAGCTATTCAAGTTTTCCTCCATATTCTTGTATGTTCTACTTATATATGATTTGATATGGTTAAACACAATCTGGCTCCAGAGTGTTACTTATATGAATTCATAGACTTTGTTTTCGGATAGTAGTTATGTTGCTGTGAAGACTCGCATTGTGATTCCATAGGTTTGCTCTTGAGCTGGGCAGATGAAAGAAGAAGCGGCGATAGCTTCTATCAGGAAAGAGAGGAATCAAACAAGGAAATCAAGCGCAAGACTAAGGTTGGGTCTCCTTGGTTCCACTCTTATCTATTTTCATAAAGGAAAACGAAAGTAGACTTTACTTGTTTGTTTCTAAGATAGCTACCAGTCTTAGAGGGAATAGCAGCATCCGAGTGGACACTATTCCCGGTAACACACTGGCGAGGTTTTCCTGCACCCCATAGCATGAAAAACCAGTCAAGAAATATATGTTGTCATGGTCAATATCCAGCTCCTGATCTCCAATCCTGAACACTTGCTCGTGTTCATCCCACTACTGGATAATCCATCTCAATAAATCCTCCTTCCTTTTCACCAAATCCAACTTTGCATACTTCAGTAAACCACAGTGGCACAATGAAATTTTACATGATAGATCGTTCTGCATCAGTAATTCCTGGATATCATGGGCCTCTTCTCTCCATAGGCTAGTCATTATGGCTTAAAACGTGTACAAAATAACCCTAAAAACAGTCAAAATGGGGCAAAATAGCTTCAAGAACCTTGCATGAGTTTTTTAATTACGCCCTTCAGCTCTAACACTCCCCCCAATGGTACACAGGGAGGATTAATGCCCTCCAGTAGCTTGTACAGAGCGTTTAATGTGCCCTATAGGCCATCTGGAGGGCGTTAGTGCGCAAACAGGGTTTTAGGGAACCTCAAATATGAAAAATTCCACCCCTGAAATTGTTAAGAAGGGTTAAGAAATGTGTAGAGAAAAGTTTTAGCCTCTACCTGGGACTAACGGCGTGTCAAATGGTCGCCCGGATCTCCTGTAATGGTCCGTGGAAAATTTGCTCCTCTTTAGCTCCAAAATGCTCTCACAAATCTAAAATAGTGAAAATGGTGAATGTGAAAGCTCAAAACTTTTCCTTATATTTATTTTTAGAGACATGATTTTTTAAAGTCATTAAAGATGAAGTAGTCCATTCTTCATGATTTTTTATCACGTATAAACCCATATGGATAGGAATTACTACCTTTTATACTTTTTTCCACTTTGATGAAAGTACCTTCAAGAATGAAAAGCAGTAAAAGCTGCATGCAATTCTCAAAGAGCGTTTTTCTTTTATGGGATATTTTATTGCTCTAAAAAATTGAAAAATCCTCGAGTTTGTCATCATTGGGCTCGTTAAACACATACAATGACATTCTGATCCACTCCTTTTCACTCTTTTTCTAGCTCATTAAACTGAAAAAGACCATTAGAGCATTTTTTAGGCACTTTTTTCTCGCTTATTAAACACAAAAAAACCTCGAGTTTTGTCTTTAGTCTCGTTAAACATTTATAAATATGACTAGAGCATTCCTTTTGGGTTTTTTTTTCTCACTCATTAAACTGAAAAAATCTTGAGTTTTGTCTTTAGGCTCGTTAAACATTCATAAAGATGACCCAAGCATTCTTTTAGGCACTTTTCTCGCTCATTAAATTGAAAAATCCCGAGTTTTTGTCACTAAGCTCGTTAAAAATATATGGCAGCAACCAGAGCACTTGTTTCTTTGGGACCATTTCTCGCTCTTAAAATCGAATAATCCCCGAGTTTTTCCCCTCCTTTGGGCTCATTAAATCTATGAAGGAGGAACGAGCGATTCTTTTACCACTTTTTCTTCATTCACTAAACTGAAAAAGATACCTTGAGTTTTCTTCATTTGACTCATTAAAATTTGATGAAGGTAGTGAGTTTGTCGTCGCATGACTCATTAAAAATTCACGATGAAAAACAAGTTTAGTCCATCTCCTCATACTCGTAACAAAATGAGGTCAACATCTATTGAACATAGGTTTCGCTTTATTTGGATTCAATAGATTAACTCACAAAAAATTAACCGATCTCGGTATACTATTAACCTTTTGTCGCACCCGGTTAATAACTATGACAAAGGTACCACCATGGAGTTGTTCTTTACGATCTTTTCAGACTCTCTAAAATATGAAAAGACCAATGAGTTGTCTAGTCTGGACTCATTAAACGACACAGACATGATATAGAGTCGCTCTTTTTATGATCCTTTTCAAACTCTCAAAACATGAAAAAATCGCCTAGACTCATTAAACTAATCAGATAGGGCATAGAGTCGCTCTTTTCACGGACCTTTTCAGACTCTTAAATATGAAAAGATTGACGAGTTTACCCGTCTAGACTCACTAAACTAATCAGACGGGGAAAGTAGACAATACAACTGCATTTAGTATTAGAAAGCATGGTTTGGCAGTAGTTGTTCCCTTGAACATGGCACTCCCTCAGATAAACCTTCCTTGTGATGACCTCTCAATATGAATCCTACCATCCTATGAGTTTAGCCTAAATACCCTGATGTTCTTGCATCTCCGTATCCTAACACTCTTTGGTGTTCATGAGTCTAGTGATGCATGGTTAAAACCACTTTTGTGCCTTCTATTGTTCAAGGGTTAACCTTTTGTTCCCTCCATCAACCCATCAAGCATATCCTTTCATCACGCCCTCTGTTGTTTAGACCCAATGCTCAAATATTCCTCAAAACAAAAATCATCGTTGTCTCGTTTCGTGTCGATTGATATAGGACACATTATTGACTACCTTTTGATAGGTATCTTCCTATCGACTTCAACACTCTATCTAGAAAGACAACCCAAAAACACATTCAGTGCCTTGGTACTTGCAGACATCAATGGTAGGTTCCTTGTGCTTGATCAGGCATTCTCATTATTGGCTCCCGTTTAAGCGATTCTGCAGGTGTTCAACGACAAAAACATCTTTCACACTCATTAGATTATACTGTGCATCTTGGAGGCCATCACCATTATTGGTGGCCTTCCTCGCATTTGTTAACAGTCTCTATTATTGACTGGTAATCAGATGATTTCTTGCATGTTCGACATCAACACATATATTCACGTGTATTAATTTATGTTGTTCGGTGAAGTAGAAATCAAGACCTTGTGTAGAGGCTTGCATCACTTACCCTTGTTTCCTCTCCCAAGTTGTGTATATTGTTTTTGGAGATAGCTCATCAGAATGATTCTATTATGATATTGGATCCACATTGTGCTTATCGGTGGCCAACATCATCATATCTCTTTTATGAGAAAATTACTCTGACATAGCTACTGAGCATGGGAATGCCCGATTCAAGACATGATTTTAGTAGTTTTATATATGTGTTGTATCAGGTTTCTCGTACCACCTGAAGCTCCAATCCTCTCTCTCTTTTTGCTGAAGAAGGAAATTTACAGTTAAGTAAAGTATTTCAGCCATCGTTGCAACCTTTGATCTCATACTTTAGGGGGCATATGTTATACAACAAATTGACCCCCTCATCAACTCAGAGGGGAAAGACATGATAGCTAAAGCAAAGACCAAGATCACATGCCTTGTTTCCACACTAACGCTGGCTATGCACTGACAACCTGCTTTATAAAGCTTCTCCACAAGCCTAAGGGTGTGTTAGTGACCCAACTAACTCAAGCTATTAGTTCGGGAACAACGTTAGTGGATCCTAGTGAAGTTCTAAGGGTCAAAGGAACGAATTGACTCATAAATATCTAGATATTTATTCCCAAAATCACTCAAGAAAAGCAAGAAAACATCTAGATTCAACCTATTTGGAGGATTTCTAATCCTAATGAAGGAGGCAAATAGGAAAGAGCTGAAGAGCATGGCAACTTCATTGCTTTTACCCTAGGGAACTCAAGGAAGAACTTGGAAACCCTAACTCAATTGCTACATAAGCAAAGGTAGGGCTATGGTGATGGAGGTTAGAGCATTTAAAAGGATAGCATACTTGATTGTTGAGCATTGTCTCAAGTCACAAGAAATTGGTAAGAAGGGAGAGAGAGAGAAGCTGGAGGGGTAAGGGAAGGCTGATACAAGAGATGGTTGTAATGACTCTTTCAACATTATTATAGAACTGCAGTTGTACTGTCTACTGCATGGTGTTGGTACTATCATTCTTTCATTTGTTTGTCCAATACCTTTTAGCATGAGTAGCTTAGTTATGTGTAACTAGATGTTCTTTTATGTATTCATGTATTAGTTATTAGAGTTGTATGTTGTGATTATGCTCATCTCTTCTATGTGTAGGACTTAATCTGGAGCCGGCTCAGGGGACTTCCACCTAGCTGCATTGTGCTCTCTAGAAAATCTACACAGAGGCTTGAGGTAATCTACTTCTCCTACTTTGATAGTTATTTATTGTTTATGAACATGCATTTAACTTTGTGACGGTTGCAGATAATCTTACAGTCTGCCGAAGGTCCCGGGAAGACCTTTGAGGGTATCTTAATTCTTCATACACCGTGAATTTTATCATATATATAGTTCTTCACCTTTATATTTTTATTTTTCTTTTTTACACCTAGACTTATTGATTAACTTAGTTGTATATCTTAGGCTTTTGTGATCCATATTGATAATAGTATTGTTTTACGGGTTAATCACATTTTAAAATTTGGTCGACGTTTCGAACCAAGTAATGTGGTTCATCCTCAGGACAAAGGTGAAAAAATCAATCTTGGAAAATGTTTTAATAGCAGAGAAGCATCCATGTCCGAAATTAGCCGTTAGGAAATAACAGTTATAAACTAGCCATTGGGAAGGTTGTTGAGAAATTAATTATATTGTTAATAGTTTTATTGTGGATTATATAAATTTGGATATTTTTCTCTTAATTTATGGCCTTTTTTATTTTATTTTGCCAAAAAAATAGTTATTTACAATCGACTTGTCGTTAGTGCCACTTTTTGGAAGCTTTTCCTATGGCTTTTTCTTAATTTCTCTAAAATCTAATAGGAATTATTTGAAATCACAAGGTTGATGGGTATCCCTTGCATAATGGAAGTGCCTTAGGGGTTTTTTAGGTTCCCAATCCACATATACAATAAAAAAAACCAGTTTAATTAACACAAATGAGGATTTCACCTTAAATTTTTCTCTCGGATTTCGGCATCGGAAAGCGAGCCTAAAAAGTCTCACTAAAAGAACTCATTTACAATTTTGGTCTTGAACTTTCTGAGGCTTGTCCATAATTAATGATTTATTTTTATTCTTATTTTAATCTTAAACTTTTTGACTTGAAAGATTTTATTCCAATTTAACTTAATTTTATTCCAATTTTTTTTGTATTTTAATATAAATATTTGACTCAATCTAATCTAAATATTTGTGGTAATAATGGCCTAGACTTAATTTAAGTCTTATTTATTTATATTTTAATATGAATATTTTACTTTTACTTTAAAATATTATCTCATAGAACATTTCCAATTTAATTAATTATTTTTGACCCAATCTACTTCTAGATTTTTTTTCCAATTTAACATTCTAATAATTAATGTCAAAACTAGTTGTTTTATCGTGACTGTTTCTACATTGATCTCAGTATTTAATCTCGTACCATGATCTAATTGTTCATCTCATCGTGGCCATGAACCATACTAAATGGTTCGAAATGCCTTGACGAAAAGTTTCCTATATGATTTTTTAGTGAAAAATATCTCAACATTCATGATGATTGTATCTCATATATAAAACTATAATTAAAAATATATAAATAACTTAATCCATTAACTAGTAAAATGTGATAAAAATAGATATTAATAACTAAGTTTCAGTTTTATATCTAATTATTAAATAAATATTAACTTATATATATTTTTCTAAACCGAAATACATTATAAACTAAAATAATTTTTTTAATTTATAATATTTTTATTTAAATATTAAAAATTTTAAAATGAAATTACTTAAACATTAAATGCGATGAGATTTTTTTAGATGTATCTTATCAACTACCCCAAGTTTCCTTCATCACTTTACCTAAAACACAAAACCAAAAGCCCAAACATATTAACAATAGTAATCGCAAGAAATTATTAAATCAACAATTCATTGATGCACTCGTGGATCCGTTCGAGGTGGGATACTTACCCTAAGTGTGAATCTAGGTTTTGCTTAAACGTGATCGGTGTGGGCAGGTAGGCTCTTCATTTATCACTCGTTTATCACAATATATATATAATGGTTGGGTATAGCGTTGGTTACCATCGTCATTGTGCCTGCACCTTTCTTTAGGAGTTTTGGCTGTGACTTACATTGCGTTGCGGCGAGACTAGGCTGTGACTTACATTGTTGGGTGGCGAGGAGTTTCTGGGTTTTTAGAGCATTATGTCGTATACCCGTGGACAAATGGAGGATCTTGATCACTACAGCGAGGTATTCAGTAACTCATATTTATTTTAATAATTTACATCACTAGTCGATCCACCAACTCTGCTCGTTCTGGAATTGCTGCTTGATACTGAATCAATGTTATCTTTTCGTCATAAATAGCCAACGGTCTATATGTCATGTTTAGGTTGCTCTTTTGGCTTCTGCACGTGGAAATGATCTCTTGGCGATGTACTCGCTGTTTACGACATTGCATTTACTGAAGAATTACTGAAGAATTTATATTTCTGTTTGTTTACTATACATTAGGGTAAATGACATTTAAAATTAACTTTTGAATTCATGTTTGAAAAAGAGGGGATTACTTTGAAGAGAAATTTTATTATAGAGTTATGAGATTGATGAAACCATTTTTGTTTCAGAATTCTCGTGATTATGCACTCCTTAGCAGTACGCCCAATATGGAGTTTCAGAAGAAGTTCTGCATCAGATTTATTCGATTGGTTTATAGTTTGTCAACTTTCCCAAAGTAATTGATCTGGGCTTTCTATTTGTTTCAAATTCCCTCAATATTCATTCTACTGGCAGCATTCTTTGACTACATTGGTAAATATTTAATAGTGTATGCCTTGTGATAAATCAGCTTCGAGGCATTCCATGAAGTGTGGCCTTCGGTGGCTAATAGTATCCAAGAATTTCTGATATCGAAGAGCACAACAGAATTGCAGGTATTACGAATCATTTCGATTTTAATATTTGTTGTTCATCTTCATAAGAGGATGTCAGTGCAACCTGGATTCCATTTTGGGCAATTGCGGACATATGGGGTTTTAGTTACATTTGAATTTAATTTTAAGATTTTTTATGGGGTTTTATTTAATTTTAAGATTTTTTTCGTTTCTCAATATCTTTGGTATGGTTAGTGGTAAATGTACTTAGTGTTTCTCTTTAAAAATTAGTGTTTAATATTATTTATGAGAAATCACTTTACATATACATTATCATATTAAACTAGGAAAACCCAAGCCAATTTTAAGTTTTCACACAATAATCCAAACTAATCCATACTATCTAAAGCCCAATGTCATCATTTAAGATGCGCAATGTTTATGCTACGGGATGGCGAGTCTGCTATATATGTACATTGATTCATATAAGAAATAAAGGTGGGGAAATACATAAAGGGAGAAAAGGTAGAACTCATTATAGAAATTAAATTAACATCTTATATTAGCATAACTTTATTAAGATAGATTTGAGAATATTGGGAAAGAAGAAGCCGAAATATTAGTACAAGTGAAAGGCTAATTGTTGGCTTGAGTACAGATTTGGCTAATTGTTGGCTTGAGCTAGCTTGTGAGGTAGAGAGTTATATTATACTTGTGCAAAAACTGTTCAAGAGGAATAATCATTGTATTTTCTTCTCAGATATTTTGGGTAATGCAATATAGATAGTCGAGGTTTTGACTTGCTTTCCCAGAGAAATATAGTGTTATGTGTGATTGATATTCTTCCTCTTTCTGCTTATTGTTTTCATCGATCATTTTTTGTTTCTACTGTAAATAGTAGAGTAGATTAAGGTTGGAGAATTGAGTATGCCTTGGATGACAACTCAATTTACATAGCTTGGAAAGACAAGATGGAAGTAGTTTTGGAAGACAATGGCCTCAAGGAATTCATTGATCAAGACATGCCTAAGCATCCATCATTGGATGCTAAAGATTTGGCTGAATGGAGAAAGTTAATGGAGAAAGTGTGGCAAGCATGAGGTAGATTATCCTTGACGGAGTTCGAGATCATATTGTCTCGAGTCTCCATAGAAATGAAACTCCACTCTCAACATGCAACCCTATAGGAAGCCTCAAAAGTAGTCTCATACTATGTGAAGCATAGGGGAGACTAAGTGGAAAAGGCGCCCCCAAACCACAGAGAAAAGGCCAAATCCAAGGGGAGCTGACCGAAGACAACCCATCGAGGCCACAAGAAAAGAAAAACAACATGAAGAAAAAGAAATATATGTAAAAATGGTGTGAGTTCCATAAGAGATCCACTCACAACACAAGTGAGTGTCGGGCCAAGCAGTCACTATGAGTCAGATCTCAACAAGGGGAATAACAGAGGGAAGTAGATCATTGACATAGAGCCTAGTGCCACTATGGCCACCATCAAGACCTAGAAGTATGAGCCTGAAGATCCAAAGGAGGGGAAAAGTCTCTTCCACTCATAGATGTGGGTGAAAGTTTCTCCACTATAGTTCATTGTCAATAGTGGGAGCGAAAAGAACAAGTGAAGTGGTTGGGCCTAATGACGACAACACATCCACAGTCATACAACATTGAATGGCTTCACCAAGGATGACATATTCACTTTAGCCAGCAGTGTCCCATTCACCTACAACATCAAGCCTTTCACGAATGAGGTATTGTGTGATGTCTCTCCTCTTGAAGTTTGTGATGTATTATTAGGACAACCATACTTGTGGAAGTGGCATGTTGTATATGAGACTAGACCTTGCTCTATGATTATTACTTTGGGCAATAAGTTGTATAGGATAACATAGGTAACCTGGCCTAGCACCATCTCTTTGATCACTACAAAGAAATGTAGTAAGATCATTTCCACACTAGGAAATTTATCTTCCTTATGAGTTTTCCTTAGGGAAAAAAGAAGGTTATGCCCATGGCTTCTCGATAGGGCTACTCCATAGCACCAACAGATGGAAAAGGTCATGGAGGAGCACAAGGACATTTTCACCTCACCTACAGGGGTTCCTCTACACTGTGAGGTCAAGCACCCCATTGACCTAACCATGGGCATGCCGCTACCTAATGGACCGATCTATTGGCGCTCTGTTTTGGAGAATGATGAGATCAAGAGGTAGATTTAGGAGCTGTTACAGAAATGACACATTAGGCCAAGCTCATCACCTAGTGGGAGCTCAATTATATTGGTACAAAAGAAGGACAAGACTTGGAGACTTTGTATTGACTATCAGACACTGAAAAATATCACTATTCAGAATAGGGACACAATCCCACTAATTGATGACCTTCTGGAACATCTGAAGGGGGCCAAATATTTTAGCAAGATTGACTTGAAGTTCAGTTATCAATATGGGCCTATCAAACCCTCCAATGTGTGGAATATTTTCTTCAAATCCAAGGAGGGCCTTTTTGAATGGTTAGTCAAGCCTTTTGGCTTGATGAATGGCCCCACAACCTTCATGAGATTGATGGATGACATCTTGTAAACCTTCACCAATGCATTCGTGGTGGTGTTTTTAAATGACATATTGATCTTTAGCCATATTTGGGAAGAGAACCTCCACCATATTCGACAGGTCCTTCAAACCCTACGAAAACACAAGTTGTGTGTCAATTTGGAGAAATGCACTTTTGGAATGACCCAAGTGAAATATTTTGGGTACGTCATTGATGAGAAAGGTGTGCATTTGGACCCAACCATGATACAACTCACTAGGTATTGGCTAGCCCCAACAACTATAATAGAGCTCCACAAATTTCTAGGTCTTTCTAATTTCTACTGTAGGTTTGTGTTGGTGTTCTCTGAGATCACTTGGTGTTTAAGTCAAGTCACCAAGGGTGGAGTGAAAGAATTTTTTTTTTGTTGAAACCCAAAATAAGTTGTTTGATGAGTTGAGGCATATCCTCTTCTCTGCACCAATACTCACATTACCAAACTTGCAACAACTATTTAAGATTGAGACAAACACCTTTGACTATGTTATTGGTGTAGTTCTTACTCTGCAAGGACATGTAGTAGCTTACTCCAGTGAGACAGTTTCATAAAAAGTTCTAAAGTGTCCCACTTATGAAGAAGAAATGTATTCCATTGTGCAAGCCTGTCGTCAATGGAAGCGTTACATTCCAAGGAAGGAAACGGTCATCCACATAGACCACTGACTAGTTTAGTTTATATAGACACAAGGGAAGTTGTGGAATGATCACCATTAGTATAATTCACAACTTACATCAATTTGCATATCCTAGTGTTTATGCTTACTCGACGAACTCTAGTAATTGGTCCCACCTTTCTTCACCTAGGATGGATAAATTTACCATGTTTCCAAATCTTTCATCCACCTTCGTGCAAGTTTGGAAAGTTGGCTTATTAATAAATAAATGATTAATTTCATGTTGTATGTTCAAATTAAATTGTAGGCCTCCTATAAATTCTTCTCCACTGATGGCTCCTTTTTCCTTTGCAAACTTTGACACATATGTAGCTATATTTCACAATTGATCCTGATAATTTTCGAACGGAACCAAATTTCCATTATAGTTATGAGTTCATGAAGTCCCTTCTCCTCCAATAAAGAAAAATTTATGTTGAATATTTTAACCAGTAGCTCCAGCTCTTTACACTTGTTCTCCAATTGCAACATGAAATTATTTTTATTCAAAACTCGTTTGACTTCCATCACTATCTTTACTCTGTCTTGGATGTTGATCTCTTCACGTTCTTTTTTGGTTTTAGAGTTCAAAACCCTGATGAACCTTTATGCTTCTTCTGGCATATGCTCAATATCTTCTTTAGTTTTCTCTAGTGTTGCTTTGACTCTCTGCACCAAATCCTCTTGTTAAAAAATCATTTGGATTGAAGGCCACAATTTTGTAACATTGGCATTGATTTTGTGCCAAATGTTGTGTTTTTCCTTTGCCAAAATTTGAATGATGATGGAATGGTCTTCATACTTTTGAATTTGTTGCATAAGTTAGAAGTTCTTTTGCACTTTTTCCAAATATGCATTGTATTCCTTTATCTTGTTTTCCCCCATCCTGGTGAGGGTTTCTGATAATTTTTCCACCTGTTTATTTGTCAATGATAATTCCCCCAAAGCTTGAGTTAGATTTTATGAGGAATCCAAAACAATACTTGTGTTGTAAGCGAGGGTACAGTCCTTGCTATTGATGTTCCTGCTAATGTCCCTGTTGATGTTCATGTTGATGTCCTTGCTACTGATGTCCCAACTGCCTCCCATTACTCTTTTTTCCTTTAGTAGTTCTTCCATGTCTTGCTCCATTTTCTGTATTTGAACATTCTACTCTGTCACTAATGTAAAAATATGCTCTTTCTCCATATCTAAATGAGTGATTTCTTTAGTTTGAGGGTGTTCTATATTCGGGTGTTTGAGCTACTTCCTAAGAGCTTGAACGTATGCATTTTTTCTTTTGATCACCTCGCCTGCTACCTTGACATGACTAGGATCATATTCTAGTTCGATAACTAATTATTCTAATGTTTTAATTCTAGTGTCTTTTCCATAGAGGACATCCTTTCAATCTTTAGCTATGAACGCATGTTGTTCAATGAAACCTACAACTTTGAAACATCCATGGTAGTGATGTTTAGATTTTAATAAATCATCTCACATTCCTTCTTATGCAAATTGATATGATTAATTGTATGAATGTGTTTAGTATCAACTAAAAATATTGAGGCACTGTAACCTTCAACACCTCTGGGGGTTGCAACCTTGGGTTTCAAGAAGGCCATTTGAAACTTTCCTTTCTCTAAATCAAAAGTAGAAAATAACATATGATGAGTGGTGGCAGTTTGTTTCCAGGATTTTGAGTATGTTGAAGGTTTGAGAGCCTCATTCTTTAGCTTAATCTCCTTGTACCTTGTGAAAATACTTGGCTATGCTGGAGCCTGAGAAGTAGATGAGATAGGAGATTCAATGATATATTCTACATAAGGGAGATAGGTGGTAGGAGTGTTTGTCAAAATCAAAGTAGTATGCTCATGTGAATCCCTTTCCTTTGAGGTTTCTTTCTGAATTGTGATCACCTGAGGACTAGCTCTACTATCAATTTTGGTTGTTTTATGTGGGTCTTTCTACCTTCTCTTTAAAAATAGCAGCCTGTGTTTCTAAATCTATGGGAGACATGGTTTCCCTTGGATTTTTAGTTTATTTACCTTTAGACCCAGGATTTTGGAATGAATTAACCAACTGTACTTCTACTTCATGCAATGTGTTTTTTGTCCATTCTTCTTGGTTAGTATACTATTCTATCTCTAGCCTTGGTTTATGTGGATATGGAGTACTTTTTTTCTTAACCCTCAGCTTATAGATTCCTCCCAAGGGGTAATAGGACTGTGTGAAACTGGGCTTGAACTTCACCTACCTCAGAACTATTTCCACCTCCTACAATGTAAACACCCACATGTGTTTTTAGTTTGAACTATGATTTCTTCTTATCTGAAACAAATTGTAATTCATCCATATTCAACATGCGTCTGGCATAATCTAAGGAAAATATTCTCACTGGAACAAAAATGGGTAGTCTATAAGGAGGGAGATAACATCCATAAATTCTAATCTCTATGTAGTTTGGGTATAAATACGAGTATCCAACCTTTGATTGTTATGAGAGATGTAAGACTTTCCTGATTTATAGAGATAACCTCGTTATAATGTCGCTGCATAACAAACACAAAGAAGTGTGAAGGAATTGGTCTACAAAATATGTGTAAGTGTACTCTGAATTCCTTATGACTAATGAAGTCTAATGGATAACTGACAAAGGGTTACCCTGCTCATTCATATTCTGCAACTAAAATTTGAATATGTGTATATGATAATATAACATAATATACACTAACACTGACTAATATTTAAATACTCATTCACCTTTGAATTTCATAAACTGATCATGGATGACATCAAACAAGAATTGTTTGTATTAAACAAAATTGGAGGCTTCTATCCCACTGAGAATACTGGCAAAAATCCTCAAAAATACTTCATCAACCCATTGGTCTATATAATAACCAAGTATTTGAGTCGCCATGGAAATTTCCTATTTTGACATCTCTTGGAAAATGGAAAGACGGTATGGGGCGTTTGTTTGAGGTAATTTAGCATTTTCATGGAGAAAATATTCAAAGATATAGGATCTCTAGGGAAATGTAATATTTTTGTAAAAATCCATTAATGGTTCAGTGTAAAATGGATGCAAAGAGGCTATGAGATTTATTTGCAAGGCTTGAAAAATGGTCTCAGGAGAAATGGCAAAGACAATTTCATCATTGTGGGCAATCACTGCTTTCTTGAACACACAGTCAGTTTTAGGAATTTTGAACTGGGTGTCGATCAAGGGTTTTATCAAGGTATCAGATAGGGGGAATCATGGGTTCTTCGTCAATCATATTTCCTTTACCATTCTATGTTGACATATTCAATTAAAAATGAGAAGGAAGGTACATGTTACCATAATACTTAATTGGTCGAATTCTACTGAAAAATTGCTAATAGACAACACTTAATCACTTTAGATTTGCTTGATAATGACTTGCACGAACTAAAAGAAGATGGACAGAAAAAATGGAGGATCTTGAGGTTGTTTTATAATGGAAATGTCAGAGGATTGTAATAGAATAGTGACCTTTTCAACAGTGGGGGCAATAAATTTGAAATGAGTCGATTTAGCAGGAGGAATTAAATGTATAACGTTTAACTCATGTGTAAATTTGAACGCTGAATGATTGAATGAGGTGGATCAGTGACATGGAAAAGGGATGGGGCGGCTGATGTGACATGGAAGGTGGAAGGGAGGATAGGTAGCATGAGTAGATGGGAAGAGGTGACTCGGGCACAAGGAGTTAAACACCAATTTCTGTGCTACTCGGGCACGAGGATTAATCTTCAATTTATGTACTACTCCCTTTGGCTGCTTTATAGTTAATTTAGGAATGATGGGCGGCAAAACTTCTGACGAAGTGGTTGTCGAACTACTGGGTTGATCTGTAGCCTTGTTGTTCGACATCTGTGGATTCCCATAATCTTTACTCCTCATCGATATCAAAGCATCATTTTGATATTTCGAGATGGATAACATAAGAAATTGGGATGGGGAAGCATGATCGATAGCAACCATATTAGTTTCTGGGTTTGGAAATGGATCAGTCAATACTATTGAGGTACTTGAAGATTTTAAACATTTCTTGGCCTCAGCTCGATGTGGACAATCTTTTGTATAATGGTTCTCATTAGATATGAAACATGGTTGATTAGGTTTCTTTCACCCAAAAGGGTTTCTAGAAGGTTTCTCAGGAGTCAAATCTTCTTGTTTCTTCTTTTTGCTTTTCCCTTTTTTCGTGCCCCCTGGTTGCTTTGGTTGTTTTCCCTTGTTAGATGACACGACATTAACCTCCGAGGCAAGAAGTTTTTCATTTTCTTTTTGACTAGAAACTGCAAGGACTTTACCAGATGGAGCCTTTGCAGTTTAGGTACTTGAGGTGCCAATCACACCATTATCGGCATGAGAGTCCCTATTTGATTTAGGAGGGGGAGGAATGGAAAATTCTAGTCTAGGAGAATCAGGGATTTTGTCATAGAGCATGCTAGACTGAGTATAGATCAAGTCTAAATATTGTGCACGACCAATTACTTGCTCTTTAGTGACAACTCCTTTCCCCACATCTTCAGTAATAGAAGGTAATACTGATTTAATAAACCACTCAACTAGAAGTTGATCAAGAACATACATCTTTACCTTTCGACAATGACGTCGCCACTCATGAATATGATCAGATATGTGATTGGTTGTTGTCTGTTTAAAGTTGGTAAGGAGTTCCATTCCTGTTTCATAACTTAGGGTAACTGAAAGTGGGTTAAAAAAGTAGTGGCAAGGGTTCTGAAGTTATCGAATGAAACTCTAGGCAATTCAATGTACCATTTCGCTGCTGGACCAGTTAGCATTCGGTGAACAAGGTGAAGCCTAATCGAATCATCATTGAGGGTTTTAGATGAACACCACAAATGAAAAGTCATTATGTGATTCGATGGATCTTCACCCGGATTTCCATTGAATTTAGGAATATTAGAGGTAATTTTATGAGAAATCGCTGGCCATCACAGGGTGTAAGCAATTGGATCATTTGTCAGCCGGTTCAGATCTAGTAATTCCAGAGTCGCTACAAAAGGCAACTATTGACTTAGTTTTGACGAAGCATACCCAGGATAAGATGGGATTGTCGAGTAGTAGGTCATACCAGCATAATGTATCTGATGCTGATAACTTTGATAAGGTTGATGAGCATAAACATTATAGTATGGTTGTTGATAACTGTTTTGAAAATGGGGTTGCCCATTACCTACATAGCCTTGTTGCTCAGGTCCTTGGTAAGCTTGCTCGAATTGCAATTGTTGATATTACACCAGCAATGGTTGTTGGACCATTTGCTGTTGTCCAATACTAGATGATTGACCAAGATGTGGAGTAATAGTACTTGTTTTAGCCTAAGTCATTCCAGTTAAGGAAGTATTAAATTGAGGTTGTGATTGGGCCGTAGAGATAAGAGGTTGTTGTATTGAAACCTGAGAGACTTGAGGTTGAAATACAAAAGTGTTTGTACTTGCAACACAGTCACAATAGTAGGTGTAATGGTAATATTTTACATAGGTTGGGCTGGTTGCATTGAATATACAACCCTTGGCTGTTGAGGCAGTATTGGTACCCAACCACTGGATGTAACTCTAGTTTGACCTGAATTTTGTTGTGAGCTCTCATATGGTTGTTCTCTAGGAGGGAACAATGAAAAAGCATACTGCCCCCATATGGTGGCAATCCAGTGCTCAAAGGATAGATGGGCCTTTGAAGACTGGGCTGCCCAAATTGAAACTAGTATGCAGGATCAATTTTTTGAGCTTCAACATAAGAAATTCTAGATAGGATCCCAGAGGAACAAATAGGAACAGACCATGTCGTCGAAACAGTCCCTATGTGGACTCCATCTAGTGATTGATAACTAGTTGGGACAGATGGTATACTGACAAACATCGTTGGAGTGGCAGCAAGAAGTTCTATTGTGGCTATATCAGATGACAAAGTCCTAGATGTTGATGGTTGCTTAGACATATTTAGTCTATCCAAATGATTTCCTAGTGATTCGACAGGAACTTGCGATGAATGATGAATAAAAGAACTAACTTCAGTGGTAGAATGATATAAGTGGATCCCAATTCCAAAATGCAATGGGGTACTAGATGAAAGATCCTCTATAATCTCTTCTATAGCCATCAGTCCAGGTGGAAGAGGTATACTGTCATGTTCGTAAAATATTTCTGGAGTCGAAGAAGGTATAACTTCTGCAGTAACAAACACTGGAGGGGTGACACCTTTTGAATTTTGGAACTCTACTCCCAGATGTTCATGTAAGTGAACTTCAGTTTCTGGATCAACTCTAGATGGAGTTGTTTAAGGCATAGAAGTGTCTCCCGTTACACTAGGATCAGTTCTAATGTCATCTTGTAACCGCGGAGCTTCTTATGTAAAGGTAGATGTACCAGAAATGATCAGAGTAACTGTAGTCTTTGATGATGTTGAAACACAAGTTTCAAATAAACGAGGAGAATTGGACTTATTTAAATGAGATCGTTTTGACTAGAATGGTTTCGTCTCCAGAGTCAAAGATGGTTGACTCATTAGTCTCCACGAACGATGGGGTTTTGATTGACTTTCTTCCATGATTGTGGATTACTTGATCAACTCAAAATTAAAAAGGGGAAAATGTTATTCCTAATAAAATAAATTTTAATGATGCTTTGACACAACTTTTCTTTTTCAATTTTTAAGAGTCAAGAAAAATCTAAAGATAGCTCTAGTTGCCTTCGATTTTTAATGAGCTTGAAGTGACAAGTGCTCAGATGGACCTTTTCTTTTAAGGGGTCGAAAAGGAATGAAAGTGACTACTCTAGAAATCTAGACAGAGGGATTACCAAACCAATCACAAAACTGTAGTATACACCTTGGTGGTAAATTAAAGAGAAATTACCAAGGACTTATGTACGACAGTCAATCTTCCTGAATGTTGCGTTCAGTGCATTGCGATCCATAGGGCGGCATACACAGCTTCCTATGGAGAAAGGATATCAGCCTATTGTGGTCTCCCAATATATCCTCGATGGTATGGGGAGCACAAGTCTGTACTAGCACTTGTCATATCAAAGAGGAGGAATCACCCAACCTTCGATGAAAACGATAGTTACCAGGTTTTATGACGCCAGAATACGTCTCTAGCCTAGACTTCTAGATGTGTTGCGTTAGGTTCCAAAGCATCATTATGTTCATTGAGATTTATTTTAGAGTTGCTCTTGCTTATAAGTTTTCCTTTCAAGGCTCACCACATGATGTAGATGTAAAATTCCTAAATATGCAATCTAGAATGATAAACCGTTGTTTATTTTTTAGCAATGAAAATCCTAGCTACTAAGGAAAGAAGATAATGATTCTTTCAACAGAGAGCAAAGAGAACACACTAAATGCACTTTTTCTAAATCATTTTCCGCACACACTGTAAATGCAAATGCAAATGCAAGTTTTTTTTTTTGTTTCCTTAATGTGAGAATGCCAAAAAGGAAAACTAAGTACAGATCTGAACTATTTTCTTCAAAGTGACATTTCGGCAATTTCTTTTCAAAATGAAAGGAAGAATAAAACAACACTTTTTGATTTTGAATAGAAAACTACTTTTGACACTTAAAATATTAACAATTCAAATCAAATACAATGGAAAAAGTACAATCAACTATCTAGAGGAGGAAGACTTTACGACACTCTTCTTTTTTATTCAAAATGACAGTTACGACACTTTTGCATCAAAAACAACATTTCAATTTAAGCTACTTTTGACAAAGGACTGTAAATGATGGATGAATACATAAAAAAATTTACTAATCCTAATCAATGGAGGTTGAACAATGCAAAGGAAGGAAGCTTCACCAATGAGATACTGATCATAAGCAGCAAAACAACTGAAAAGAGATGAAAACAAGAAGGAAAAAAACCAAATTTTGACGAGAGATATAGTATCACTCAGTCATCACACCTGTGCTTCTCAGAAACAGGGATGCATCTTACCTACTATACACGGGAGGTGTGATGCATACTGGCTTCTAGTTACATAAAATGTAATTGGCCAGGGAGCCAAACTGAGTGGGTTTTTGCTCAAAATTTGCAACGAATTTCAGTGATTTAAGCCGAGCTATGATGGACAGTAAAAACAAAGTACAGGGGTATGATCTCAGGAGGTTATTGAGCTACGACAAGGGCGTTTAGAATGCTTGTAAATCAGATGTTCAATTCATAAAACAACCTAGAGATTGACTGAAGAAGCATTAATCTACTTTGCAATTGCATAGCAAGAGCAGTTCGAAGGCTATCTGGCTAACTTTAGGCTCCGTCTATAGTTTATAAAGAAAACAACACTAACAAAAAAACAAACTATTTCCTCCCCAATGGAGTTGCCATTTTGTTTCTGGGAAAATTAGTGTCTTTCCAATCTGCTACTCCCACTAAGATGGGTAGTTATCTTAGAAACAAACAACCAAAGCACTTTGTGATTTCCTTTATGTATGATAGATAAGAGAGAAGCAAAGAGGACCAACCTGGATCTTCTGCTTGATTCCTTGCTTGATTTATCTCTCCCTTGATAGAGCTTGCAACTCCTCTCCTACTTGTCCCGCTTTAAAGCATCTCGATCTATAATATCATGAAAAATGTAGAATGAGAAATACATTGACCATACAATTGCATTCACAAATAAAAAATATTCACAAATACATGATTATATGGAGGAAAACTCAAAGAACTTTATTAATAGTAGAAGAGAGGATTACAACCTAGCTGTCTCATCTAACATCATCCTCCCAGCATCAAAGCCCTCTTCACTTCATGAAAAGCAAGATCAACCAACAATACAATGCTCATTCTTAAAGACAAACTAACAACACTTCTTTACAAATTACAAAGTTTCAGCCTCTAGATCTCTGAGATGAGGGATCCATTTATAGATGTTTGCAAATGTGTGAGTCATATCTGGGTTTTTGATTAGTGTCATTCCACTTGTAGTTTTTAGTTCCCCTTAGATATTTCTTGAATCTCTTACTCATCCCTAGGCAAATTCAGAGAGGCAAGTGTCATAGAGGAAGTTTCTAGAAGATTTCATGAGTGTCCACTTAGCAAACTACCTCAGACATTTGTCCATTCTCACTCATCACACCCCACACAAGGCCTCTTCAGTATGCATCACAGCTAGCTAGTGTAGGAGTCAGTATGCATCACACCTTGACCTAGGAGCAGTCAATATGGTCCAGTTTTGGCTAGGTCTGAGTGGGTTTTCAAGTGGAACTTTTTGGAAATGATGTAATTAGTTGACCATGATTTTTTAGGGTATGAAACAACACTTTTAGGGGTTAAATAGCCCTTGTTTTATCGACATATATGATTGGGGTTGAAGTGCCCAAATATGTCTATAACACCTGCCTATTTAAGGAATTCCGTGATGTATTCGCCTAGTCTTATGAGGAAATTCCCAGCATAGATCTGTCTATTGTCGAGCATAAGATCAAGATTTATGACAATGCGAAAACTATCCATTAAAGACTTTGATTGGTCCATCCCCGAAAAACGCGAGCCATAAAAAACGAAGTAGAAAAATTGTTACATGTTGATTTCATCTATCCTGTTCCTTTAACGTAATGGGTTTCCAATCTAGTTCCTATCGATAAAAAACAAGGAACAATCCGTGTATATGTCAACTATCGGACTTGAACACTGCATGTCCTAAGGATAATTACTCGACATCATTCATATACCAAATCATTGACGATTCTGCCGGTTGTGAATCATTTTCTTTCATGGATGGATTCTCATTTACAACCAGATTGCTATAAAATCCAAAGACCAGCATAAAATTTCCTTCATCTAATCTTGGGGCATCTTTGCCTATCGAAAACTCCTATTTGGTTTAAAGAATCCTGGAGCAACTTTTCAAAGAGGCATGGACTACCCATTTCATGATATTAGGCATATCATTCAAGCTTACTTGGATGACCTTCCAACCCATTCCAAGAAATGAACGCAACACCTAAACCATTTAAGAGCTTTCTTTCTAAGGTGTCAGTTTTACAACATCCACCTGAATCCCCATAAATGCATTTTCTTTGTCGAGTGTGGATGCTTACTTGGATTCATTGTCTCCAAGTATGGCATTAGGTTTGATCCCGATAAGTTATAGGCAATTACTCAATTTTTGGAGCCACAAACGGTTCTACAACTCCAACGTTTGCAAGGGAAAGCAAACATTTTATGATGATTCATCGTAAATTATGCCAAATTGACGAAATGTTTCATGCACCTACTTAAGGAAGGACGATCGTATCTGTGGGATGATCAAGCTTAATGACCATTTGATGCCTTGAAAAAGGTGCTTATATCAGCCCCACTCCTTAGCGTTCCTGACTATATCCGCAAATTTCTTCTATACCTAGCATCCTTGCCATACTCTCTTGGAATGGTCTTGGCTCAAACACATGATGACCGGAGTGAAAATGTGATCTATTTTCTGTCCAAAGGCCTGCCTCGCCCCAAACTCAGATATTCACATGTGGAAAAGCTGTCATTGGCAGTCTGTTTGCTATCAACCGATTCCGACAATACATACTATTGCGACAGACTACTGTCATTGCCTTGGAGAATCTCATGAGACATATTTTGTCTCGTCAAGTAATTGGAGGAAAACATTCAAAATGGATTGTGATCTTCCAACAATTTGATCTAGTTTTCACAGCCGACAATGCGAAGAACTCCTTAGTCTTTGCCAAAATTTTGTCAGAACTTCCCATCATCGATCTGAACGAGATAGCCCATGATCCTCTCTCGAAGGAAACTATCTATCTTATCGACACCACTGACCCTTGGTATGGGGACATTCTTGTCTATCTCCAAGCCCAACAGTTCCGCCCCAAACTATTGACAGGAGACCGTCGTCGCATCCGTCACCAAGCGCGACACTATCTAGTGATTAATAATACATTATACCGTCATGGTGTGGATACAGTTCTTCGGTGTTGCCTCACCCATGAAGAGGCAGAGAACATTTTAAATCACTACCATGTTGGAGCATGCAACGGTCATCTTTCTAGCATATCTACCATACAGAAAATCTTACGCACAAGCCATTATTGGCTGACCTTATTCAAAGATTGTGTCAAGGCCATCCAGAAATGCTATCCTTGTCAAATATTCACAAAGAAAATGCACGCTCCTCTGGACCTACTACAGCTAGTGATCTTCTTTGGCCCCTTTGCTAAATGGGGGATAGACTTCATCACCTGTAATCCTATTTCCTCTGTTGGACACAACTATAACATAGTAGTATTGGTGTACCCCGTACAAACGTTACAAACCATGGATCTCACTTGTAGAACCATATGATGTCTAATTTAACATCCCTGCTTGGTTTTAGTCAGGATGAATCATCCTCATACTAGTCCCAAGCTAATGGTCAAGTGGAATTCATCAATGGCGTCTTAAAAACCATGATCCGTAGGTTGGTAGGAAACCATAAAACCAATTGCCACCGAATGTTATATTCGTTGCTATGGGCATACCGAAATTCGGTAAAAATTGTCACGTGCTTTACACCTTTTCAACTAGTTTATGGCCTGGAAGCAGTTCTACCCATTGAGTGTTAGATCCCTTCCTTGCAAATAGTCGTTGAAATGCTGCCCAACATTAATACTAAAGAAGAATGATTACTATACTTTAATCAACTGGACGAAACCTGTCGAGATGCCAAATTGGCACTCGAGGCTTACAAGCGCCGGGTAAAATCCCAATATGACAAAAAGGTTAAGCTTCATTCTTACCAAGAGGGAGAACTTTTTTTTCTCTATGATATAAAAATTTACCTCTTGGGGGAAGGAACACTTCAACCCTTATGGCTAGGTCCCTATGTCATTAAGAAAGTCCTCTCAAAAGGTGTATATGAATTGCAGGATTGGGAAGGAGTGCCACTTGTGGAGCCCAGAAATGGGCTCTATCTGGAGAAGTAGTATGCCTAGTATTGCACTAGGCATGTGCTTTATAGTTTTATGTATTCATAAGTTTTTCTTCCCTTTTGGTGTGATTTGATTGTTTTGATATTTATAGTACTTGTCTCGTACATTCTTCTCGCAATGCAGATATCTTCATTACCCTTAACATACATAAGATATGTAGATGGTGCCAGTCGTCACACACAACACATTGCATCAGCTGCTTGGGTCATCTACACACCCGAGTCGGAACTATTTTGATCCAGGGGAGTCTTTCTTGGTACCACCACCAAGAATATTTCTCAGTACATGTCTATAATGTCACTTCTCATAGAAGTGTCATCAAGGGACATCTTCAATCCGATGGTCAAGTTAGACTCCCAACTAGTCATTATGCAATTGATAATTACAAGTCGTTATAGATATATATATATATTATATATAATATAATAAATATATATAATATATATATATATATATATATATAATATATATATAATATATATATAGATAGATAGATAGATTAGATATAGATACTAGAGTAGTATAGATATATAGATGTATATATCGAAATGCAGTCTTTTACATCAAAATATTCCAAAACTTGGATGTTTTAAGTACAAAATGCCCAAAAAGCCCAGCTACAAACACTCATTGGCTATGCCAAAACACCTGCTAAAAAGAGCCTATTTCTCTTGAAATGCTAAAATTTCTCTAGCTATCCTCCGAAGAGGAACCAGAAACTGCTCAGGTACACCAACTCTGTGCCGCTGCATATGAGTGGGAATCTCCCACATAGGAAGGGGGGGCACCCATGGTCAAGCCCTCCAGGATCCTCAAAATGTTGCAAAGACTATTGGAATCACCCCCTCCAACAAGTAGTCGGCCTCCTCATCACATACGGAGGGGTTCGCCTGCAGGTCATAATGGCACCACATCTGTGTTAAGCATAAAACTTCATATCAGTACTTATTTCACCTATAAAAACATTACATAAGCATTCTAAAGCTAAAAAATAATCGAAGTAATGTAAAAAATATTTCTCACCTTGAGGACCCCAGTTGATCCCGGGTGGTAGCATCAAGTCTAGGTCGCCGGTAAAGTCCATGCCCTTATAAGCATAGTCATCAATTATCACAGTCTGGCAATGAAGCCATTGGAAGAAATCTTCCTCAAGGAAATGTCAGATCGGTCCTCCTCTTGTGCGAGGATTGAGTGATGACCAATGGCCCTACCTCAGATCCCTTGGATCAAGGGGACCTAAGCTCATCCTTGGGCACATAACAGGTAGCCTCTCAAGAAAGAAAGAAACTATGATAGTACCATACCCAAAATTGTGTTCGGTATCAGTCTTGCATGTTGTTAACTCTGCCTTCAATTGACGAAGCACTGCTTCACACCAGTTGAACATCTATGGTTGGACATAGTCAACTACAAGCAACAGTTAGGCCTTTGTTGCAACGTGGGGACTCTTTCACCCCGCCAACTACAAAATCAACCATAACATTTCCCTCATAGACCTGGACCTTATCCTCTCCATGGAGACTTTGTTGCTGACTAGTCTTCTCTCAGAGATGCAGTAGGATTGCACCAGCTCTAGGGTAGATCGTGGATCTGGCCTACCACCGTGGAGTCAAATAAATATCCGCCCAGAGGACTAGTCAAAGACTGCATTCATTTTTCCATGGGGCACATTTGCATATCGCAAGCTACCCTTTGGTTTGAAGAATGCAGGGGCAACATTTCAGAGCGTAATGAACTATGCTTTCCATGACATCAAAAACATCATTCAACCATATCTCGATGATCTCCCAGCTCATTCGCGAAAGAGGACCGATCATCCGTGCCATTTGAGAGCGATATTTCTATGTTGCCGACACTACAAGATACGACTCAATCCACACAAATGCGTGTTTTGTGTCAGTTCAGGTTGTTTACTTGGCTTCATGGTCTCAAAGGATGGGATTCGTCTCGACCCATGCAAGGTTCAAGCAATCATTGATTTGTCTCCACCTTTAAACTTGCTTCAGATTCAGAAACTCCAAGGGAAAGCAAACTTCCTTAGGAGGTTCATTCCAAATTACGCCGAACTAGCTAAAGGTTATACTCGTCTATTGAAAAAAGAAGTATCCTTCGTTTGGGATCAGGTTTCGCATGCTTCCTCTTATGCTTTAAAGAAATCTCTAATACAAGTGTCATTAATGTATTCTCCTGATTATCAAAAAGACTTTAACCTGTATCTGGCTGCAGCAGATACGACCATAGCAATGGTTTTAGTTCAAGAAGACAATGGAATTGAACATCCTATATTATTTAAGCAGAAACTGAAATGATATGGAAATGAAATACTCCTACGTTGAAAATCTTGACCTCGCAGTTGTTCAAGTGATACGGAGATTTCGACACTACGTCCTCTTCAGAAAAACTACCATTTTATCAGATTGCAACCCATGACTTATGTATTGTCGCGACAGTTGCTGGAGGAAAAATATTCAAAATGGATAACAATTCTACAAGAGTTTGATCTGGAATTCAAAAAATACAAATCAAAGAAATCCCTGGTATTCGCGGAGTTACTATGTGATCTCCCATTGTCGTCTAATGATGCAACATCCGAAGAAGCAATCGTGGATGATAATTTGTTTATGATATCTTCAAGCGATCTGTGGTACGGAGATATAATCATCTATCTCCAGACTAAAACTTATAGGTCTAATACCTCACGCTCCGAACAATGACCTATTCGATACCAAGTGAAAGACTACGTAATCGTCGGTCATACCCTTTATCGTCGTCGTATCGATACAGTTCTGCAAAGGTGCCTCGCCCATGAGGAGGCCGAAAAAGTCCTAAATGATTATCATTCAGGCGCATGTGGGGGGCATCAATATGGTTATACTATGGCACAAAAAAATTTGCGAGCAGGATACTTCTGGCCAACAATGTTCAAACATTGCATAACCACAGTTAGAAGTTGTCATGCTTGGCAAATTTTCGATAGAAAAACCAGAAGACCACCCGCACCACTGCAACCAGTAGTAGTTGTTTGGCCATTCACCAAATGGGGCATAGATTTCATGACATGTAACCCCACCTCGACCGGGGGGCATGGGTATTTCATAGTCGCAGTAGACTATTTTACCAAATGGGCTGAGGCGATGTCTACATTAAACAACAACGGCGAAACGAATACCCTTTTCTTTTTTAATCATGTAGTCTCCAAATTTTGCGTTCCACAAGCCATAGTCACAGATCATGGACGCATTTTCGCAATCACATGATGGTTGAGTTGGTTGCCAAATTAGGACTGTCCCATGACAGCTCTACTCGTTATTATCCGCAAGCTATCGGACATGTTGAGGCGATCAACAAGGTCCTAAAGTGCATGCTGCAAAGGATGATCGGAGTCCACAAATGGTATTGGCACCTAATCCTGTACTCAGCCTTGTGGGCATACCGGACATCGGTAAGAAATGCGACCGAGTTCACACCTTTTCAACTTGTGTACGATATGGAAGCAATCTTACCTGTTCAAGGTGAAATCTTGTCCCTCAAGTTCGCAGTCGACGTTCTCCCTGGAACGTCAGAAGAAGAGGCTCGTTTCTTGCAACTAATCCAATTGGATGAAACCCGTCGTGATGTAGCTTCGGCTAACGAAGCTCATAAGAAACGAGTCAAAGCATAGTTCGACAAGAATGTCAAACCTCCCGTCTTCTCAGAAGGTGACCTGGTTTTACTTTACAACTAGGAATCCGATAAGTTGGGAGCAGGGAAATTCAAATCATTATGGATGGCTCCTTATATTGTTAAACGTTTATTAGCAAAAGGAGCCTATGAGTTGATGGACTATGATGGGATTCCACTGGCGCAACCTCACAATGGGTTATACCTCAAGCGTTACTATGCCTAATTCCACGTAGTAATCGTCATGATTTTGTTACATTTTTGTTTTCACCAAGGGAATTTATTTTGGTTAGGTAATCCACTTTTTGCATTCGTTGCAGATGTCGAACCTATTGGAATCATTCGTTGGATATGTTGACGGAGCAAGTCATAGTTCGCGGAACGTGTCTTCTGCGGCATGGGCCATTTCCAGTCCCAGCGGAGAGTTAGTAAGTTTCAGAGGGGTATGTATTAGTCGGTCGAAGAACAATATCGCTGAATATAGTGCATTGATAGAACTCCTCTCTGACACCATCACACATGGCATATGCTGACTTGTCGTCATGCTAGACTCACAACTCGTCATTCTACAGCTCACCAGCATCTACTCCGTACGGAATTCAACTATCTATCGCATGTTCCTAAGAGTCAGAATTTTGGAAAGACATATCGATTTCATCCAATATCAACATATTTCCAAAAGTTTAAACACATTAACAGACTCATTGGCAACTTATGTGTTAGATAGACATTTGCGACATTTATAAAAAGAAGCATCACATCAATATATGCAGCAGGATCATGTAACTTAACCAAAATAAAACTCCGAAAATAAAAAATATATTCATAATTGTTTATAGTTTATACATAATGTTCTATAACTAGGACAAAATTGGTCAAATGACCCAAAACTCAAAATGCTATGGCGCACCCTAGTCTAATGATGCTAGTGATAACAAGTCACCGCCTGTGCAATCATGCGTAAAAGCCTAGTCCATTGACTCAGCACTCCAGTAGTATGTCGCTGCGACTGCAGAGGTAGGTCATCGGTCATCACATGCAGAATACCAAGAGTAAGACCCTTGATCTGGTCTTGTAGTGCTGAAAGAGTCTCGACCACGTCAAGGTCATGAAGGATGGCCCTCCCCACAGCCTCTCCTGCTGGAGCGGCCACTAGGTCTCTGCGGCGTACTGCTTATCGAACTGGTCTAATATCTGGATGAGCACATGAGTTTTGATTAGTCTTGGTCAAGAAGACATAAGAACATTATAAATAACAATGAACAGAGATATGGTCATAAGATTTACCCATAGCACCCCACTGCTCGCTAGTCGGCAACACCAAATCCGGGTCACCCCGGAAATCCATGCCAGCATATGGAAACCTGGCATAAACCATCTCCTGACGATCAAACCACTTGAAGAAAGTATCAGAAAAATAAATCTGAGGCTGGCCAACATGTCGAGACATGAGGTCAACACATCTCTGCATCCGTGGTTTAGTCGGTGGAGGCAGGCCAAGTGAGATGTACTGTGACGGCATCAGTGGGATTCTCTCCAAAGCGAAAGTGGTCAAAATAGAACCATAACCGAAGTTCTTGGATCTTCCACTTTTCACCTTGGTCAGTTGTTCTTTCATCACAGAGAGTACTGCATCACACCAATTGAACATCTTCGGTTCAAGGCATTCCAAAGCATACTGCATGTAAGACTTGTTAGCTATATGAAGAGCAGAACTACCAGCCAGTCTAGAAAAAGTGAACAAAATGGTCTATAAGGGCTAGTCAGTGACATCTCGGATATTGATCTTGCCATCTGTACTCGGCTGAGATCCCTCTCTGCAGTGCCGGTGAATATACCCCCTCACAGACTCACCCCCACGGGCGAAGCCCGATAATGAGAGAGGAGCACCATGCCTCGATAAACCGATCAGAAAATAGATGTCCACGACATTCAAGGGGATCAATTTTCCCCTAATCTGGAACACCTGGTTGATAGGATCTAAGGCATTGAGGAAATATTGCAACAAGCTGATTTGTTGCCTCGTGCTAGAGATACAGAAAAACTTCAACAAGAAACAGTTTCGCAATGCAGCTACTTTGCCCGGATCATGTAAAGCAACATCGTCCTCTTCTTCATGCTCACGTTCTCACCATGTAACAACCATTTTTCTCCAATGAATCTATGAAAAAAAAACAAGAGAAGAGTCAGGATCTTCATTTGGTAAAAATAGGCAATAATCTATGAGAAAACTGTGCAAAAAGGTTCCTCCCTGCGCCCATTGCACCCCAGTAAGTGTACTAGGAGCGATGCATACTGACTAGTTAGTGAGAAGACCAGTATGCATTGCAGCTTTCGACTAAGGAAGGGTGTGATGGTGCTAGGGCAACTTGTTCAAACCCTAGAGGCTCAGCAGAGCAAGGAAACAGGCTCAGAATTCAAAAAGAAAAGAATGAAATTGAAGAGCACAAGTTTAGCTCCTACCTAGTCCAAACGGCATCAGGAATCATCCACAGAATCTCCCTGAATCAGCTGGTGAAAATCGGGGGGGAAAAGCACCTCCAGAGCTCCAACAAACCAAATTCAAATGAAATGGTAAATGAGAGGTAAAAGTCACTTTTACTTTACCATGCACGTAATTCGAGTAAAATATTAATGTTCTTAACTCATTTATCAAGCATATGTTTTCATTTCTAATCGGTTTGATGAATCAAATGAACAGGTAGTACAATCTTTGAAAGAACAAAATGCTAATGGTGAATCAAAGACTCAATGACCATTATTGCGAGCAGTGTTACCGCAGGGTTCAAGCTCGTTAAAAAATAAACCCCTCACGAGCAGTTTTAGCACATAGTTCAAGCTTGTTAAAAAATAAACATAAGTCATGCGCAAATGTTTCCCCCAACATTTAAGCTCATTAAAAAAAATGAACCGGTAAATAACCATTGTGAATGCCTTATCGCCAGATTTTGAGCCTTAGTCATGTTCTCATCATCACCTCCACTCTGTTTTTAGCCGATAATTCACCCCATATGATTGTTTACCCCTTCGAGGAACATCTCTGAAGAGTGATTCTATTAGCCATCCTTGTGACACTGTTGTGATTGGAGAATTCCAAATCTTACTTGGAATGAGCTGCTACCCGAAACCATCATTCGTTCCTTGAAAACGAGTCTCCTTTAAGCTCTTTTCAACTGACTCGTAAAATATGAAAATTGCCAACGATGGCCTCTCCGGCCTCATTAAAGTCATCGGAAGTTGCTATCCCTCCTTATTTTTATCTTTAATCTTGGCCTGAGAATTATTACACAAAAAGATCGAGCCCTTGTCTTGTTCGCTCTTAAAACTATAGAAAATTCACCCTTTTGATATTTTACGCTTTTTAGACTTAAGGATTACATGATGAAAAATCATGGGAAGTCTCCCTCCATTGCTTTTGACTCTTAATTGAAAGGACCGAGTTATCTTGTCGTTAAACTCCGTTAAAACCAAATAGCGACAAACTCGTCCAAATGGAGAGAGGAACGGTTTCACTGTGCTAGGCTCGCTAAAAATAGCAACAGGTTCGCCGAAGGCCGATTATAGAACAAGAATATGTTATCCTCCTCAAGCTTGACAAAAATAAAGAGGTACTGGTCAACAATGACTGGGGAAAATTGGGAAGAAAACTTGAAAAAGCTTTATTTTTAGCAAGTCGCTCTTGAACATGACACTTTCATTCCGCATCCAAGCCGAGTTAGGTTGTTCCATTCACTGGTCATCAGCATTGGTCCATCACACCATCCATCTTTGGGGTTAACGCTACCAATCCATCGTCAATGTCGTCGATATGTTCAAGAGAAGTCATTTAGACAATTCGCATGTGTCTCACCCACTGCAATACATTCATGCTCCATTCCTTCATGACTGCCACCATGAACCCTATATTGTCAGATTGTTTTCACCTCTAAAATCATTTGCTTCGTTTCGTGTCGTTGATGTGGGATTCATTAAGGCGCTCCTGTGACGAGTCACTTCTTGTCGACATCAGCTCATTATCTAAGAAGTTGACTTAGGAACAAACCTTGCAGTACTTTGAAGCTTGCATGCCTCAATGGCAAGTTTCTCACTTTCGGCGACAGGTTTACATCAATGGCCTTCGACCGAGAGATTTTATGTGGTGTTCGATGCCAAATCCTTTTTCAAACCACATGAATTATACTGTAGTACCTTGAGGGTCATTGTCATTATTGGTGATTCCTCTCGCACCTGTTAACAGCTTACATCATTGGCTGGTAATCAGGCGATGTCTTTCCATGTTCAACTCTACAACATTTTTCACATGGATCGACTTGTACTCTGAGTGAAGATTGAACGTGTTTTTGAAGACCCCAGATCTAGTTTCATCCATCCGGTCTGGGATATATTCAGGAATATAAAGACATCAAGTTTACATCATTGCCAAACAGATGATCATCCAAATCAAAGGATGATGAGTCCAAATCATCAGTCTGCACACAGCGATGTCCTGTCTATGTACATGAAAATGAATTTATAAAGATGAGCATGGGAATTCCCGCCTCAGCTAGATCATGAAAAAATGTTGTCAAAATAATTTATTGTATTGTATCTTATTACAGGTCACCTCCCAACTCGAAAAAACTTCGGATCCTCATAGTAAAACATTTCATATGACATCAAAAGGATTAACGACCTCATGCTTTAGGGGGAAACTGTTATAGACATTTTCGGGCACTTCAACCCCAATCATAAATGTCCATAAACTGAGGGCTCCTAAGTCCCTTAAAGTGCTGCTTCACTGCCTAAAGGAACAAGGTCAGCTGATTACATCATCTCCCAGAAGTTCTCCACTAAAAAATGCTCATAAATGGTCAAAACTGGACCATACTGAAAACCCAATGTAGAGGGTGCGATGCATATCACCTTCCGAGTGTACAAGGTTCGATACATACTGAGTGGCTTCTCTGTACGGTGCGATGGTCGGGAATGGACAAATCGCAGGGACAAAATGCAAGGTGGAAGATCATGGAATCTTCCAGAAGCTTCCCCTCTGACACTTGCCTCTCTGTTTTCGACTAGGGATGAGTAAGAGATCACCATTCTCCAAGTGGAAGTAGGAACTATCAGAGAGAGGACACTAATCAAGACCCTAAAAGATGACTCACCTCCCTACAATCATCTATATATGGATCCCTCATCACAGAGATCCAGAGGCTGGAATCTTGTATCTTGTAGAGAATTGTTGTTGGTTTTCTGGTGTATATTCATAGTGTTGGGTGATCTAAGCTTTACTTGAGGTGAAGAAGGGCTTTCTTGCTGGAGGATGATGCTGGGTCAGAACATATGGTTGTAATCCTCTTGTTATTCTTGATCTTAATAAAGCTATTCAAGTTTTCCTCCATATTCTTGTATGTTTGATTATATATGCATTTGTATGGTTAACACATATCTGGTCCTGAGTTATTTATGAATATAGATATCTGTTCTTCGATAGTAGTATGTTGCTTTGACTCCACAGATGCTCTTTGAAGCTGGGAAGATGAAGAAGAAGCGGCAAAGACCTATCAGGAAGGAGAGGAATCAAACAAGGAAACCAAGTGCAAGACTAATGTTAGGGTCCCATCCTAACCCCCTTATCTATGTAATGGGACCATGTCATAGTCAAGAGTCAATAAAGCCCATATTAATAATTGTAAGTGGTTAATCCGCAATTAATAAAGGAGCCACAGTTAGTTGCAAATGGGCCGTAGTATTAGATAGACGGTATTAGTAATAAGCGATATTGACCCGTGGTATTACTCATAGGAGTCATATATAAAGGATAGAAACTCCCTGTGAGGAGCAGCGTGTCTTATTTTTGTAATTGAGCTCTACTCCATTGGAGGTTGCCCCCTCAAAGAGGCAAGTGAACATTATGCTCTGAATAATAAAATCATTGCCATTCTGTGTTCTGGGTATCTTTTCTTTGCATATTATGTGTTCTCGATATCTTTTCTTCGCATATTCTGTATTTGGGTATCATTTGCAGGTTAAGAGCATAACAGGCAGCCCCTAGATCAATCAAGGTATGGGGGATTATGGTGCCATTTATGTGGACATTGACTACATGACTCCCAGGGTCGAGATATTTTGGACAAGTTACCTATCCCAACATCAGGTCAGATAGTTGTCCTATGACATTGATAGTTGGGGCATCTCTCTGTCACCTACCTGGGTGTCTGAAGCACTTCTCCTTGATCATCTTGTTGTATATTGGCACATCCTTTATGGCTTGGAGAAGTGGTATTTTTACACATAACTATTTCAGTTCTCCTAGAGGTTCAGTTTCTTCTGGGGTTGGTTGTGTGGTTCCACTTAGTCTCTTAGGAAAGGGTGGAATGACGTTGGGTTCACCTTCCTGCTTTTCTTCCTCAGCCTCCTTAGGAGGAGGAGGTTGGCTATCTAGGAGGATCTTAACAGATCGTAGGTTAATCTCCTGATTCTCCACAACGTAGGTTTGGCATGATGTTTCACCACTATATACTTGTTGGGCTTGTCGATTGTTGGGGTTCAGGTTTGATTGAGCAAGTATTTGGGGTTGTCATGGAGGAGCAGGAAGTAATGGCTATGGTTGAGGAAGTGGTGGAGGCAAAAGAGTGGGAGGAGAGTTATACTATGGCCTCCAACCCTAATGAGGTGCATTCCACTAAGGTTGTGGTTGAGCATAGGAGTGAAACGAGTGAGAAACTGGCAGAGCCTGGTATTGAGGAGGATATGACCAAGGAGGGGGTGTGGACCAGGAAGGATGAGCAGGGGGACCCCAGGAAGGCATGGAAGTTTCTTGACTTGGGTCGTAATAGCTCTGGGAGGTCCCTCGCATTCCCTGTTGGTACGGTCTAGGTCCATGTGGCCTCCTTTGGTTCATGAAATAGAGTGGTTCAGTAGCTCCTTCAGCACTTTGATATGCATATTTGATTCCAAGCAAGGAAGGGCACCGATTTGTAGGATGGTCTTGTTCACAGATTACACACACTTCTACAAAGTGCAGTGGACATTCATTCCTAGGATTCTTTTTCGTGCACCTGGGACAAAAGATGACCAAAGCTCTCTCGGCTTCCTCTTGTTTTCTTTTGATATGCAAGGTATCCATTTGCATGGCAAGAGTCTGCCTCAACTCACTCTTGAAATATTCCAGTCGATTCTCAAGTTCATTTCTAACGGATGAGCTGGATGAGGATGTACTGGTTAATGGTTGACTTCCCCTACCTCTCTTCCTAGCTAACCTAGAATGGTTTCTAAAAACAGTCCTTATGTCATCATAAGGCAGTTGGTAGATGTCTCCCCCAACTAACAAATGGAAGGTATCTAGAAGGCCTTCAGGGACTCCTCTAAGCAGAACCAACTTCAAGGATTCAGGGTCAAGTGTGCACCTAGCCCTTTTATAACTGAGTTAAAACCTTTCTTCATATTCTTCCAAAGATTCATTACTACCCATGGTCATTCAGAAGATTTCTTCCTTAGTTTCCTTTGACTTGCAATAGTCCCAATATTTGTTGTTAAAGGCTTGCTGCATCTGTGCCCAAGTTGCGATACTGTTTCCAGGTAACCCCATGAACTAGCACCAAGCTGCATCCTTGAGGGTAGAATGAAACAACTTCAACTTCTTCTCGTCTTCTGCATAGTCATAGGTTCGATAGAGAACAACAAATTCAAACAAGAAAGTATAAGGATCTTCGGTAGTCAGTCCATGGAAATGAGGTAAGGTTAAAGGGCTTATGTTTTTCATTTTTGTGTCTCCATTGGTCTCCTAGATAGGAAAGGCACCTTCTCCCCATTCCCTCTAACGTTTCTGTTTTCAGCCATGGTCTCAGGAGGAATGTTTTCTCACTCTTCTTCTGTTATAAGATCTTTGTATGTCTCTGGAGGTTCACCTATAGGATCTTCTGGATCATTGCCACCAAAGAAGAGAGAAGGGTGACTCACTAATGTCTTGGGGCTATTGGGTAGGAATTTTCCTGAATTATCTCTGTTCCTACGAGGCATGAAAGGAAATCTATTTTTTTTGGATTTTTGTGTTTCTTTTTCTGCTTGTACCTACAAAAAATGAAATGGATTGAACAACAAATTGCAGCTAACTAAAATAAACCTTGCTAAAATGAAAATTGTTGAATTGTAGTGAAATCAGGAGATGTCTAATCTACTTTTATTGAAATGAAATTGTAGAATTGAAATGAAAGCAGGAAATGTTTAATCTACGCTTGCTGAAATGAAATTGCAGAATTGAAATGAAAGAAAAAAATGTCTAATCTATGCTTGGTGAAATGAAGTTGCAGAATTGAAATGACAGCAGGAAATGTCTAATCTACGCTTGCTAAAATGAAATTGTAGAATTGAAATGAAAGCAAGAAATGTCTAATCTACGCTTGCTGAAATGAAATTGCAGAATTGAAATGAAACAACTATTCTACTTTTGAAGAAATAAACTAGTTAGCATAATGTTGCAGTAGAAAATAGAAGAAAAGTAGTAATCACAAATATTCTGACGTTTCCCCAGCAATGGTACCAAAAAGAGTGGTGAGCTCCAGTATTGCAATAATAATGCTGCAACTCCTAGGGCTCCCTTCTTTACTTTTATCAACCAGGTAGTTCGTAACAAACTTGGAAGCAACGGTGTTGTATGCACAAGTACTAGCTCTTACTATAGGCTGTCACTTGATCAACTGGCACAAGTTCACTATGAGCTTAATCCAACATCTATGAGTTCTCAGAAGAAGCTTTTACTATGATGGAAGAGAGCTAATTCTACAAGGGCTATTCTACTTGCAGAAAGAGAAGGAAAATTGTAATGAAACACAAACCTTGGCAAACCCTAATTTTGCATGAAAAGAGATAGAAACTACTGAAATGGGTGCCATTAACTTCTGAAAAGGTACATTTCATTTATTCAGGCTACTTATGAAGAGAGATGGAAAGAAATCATATTCTTGTACTTTTGCGTATTTTTATGTGGGATTATTATGCTTATGGTTTGACTAATTGTGACTGTGCAGAGGTTTGGTGGCAAAGGAGGATGGAGTTGGCTCTTGCTAAAGATGAGGAAGGTGTGGAGAGGTCCTAAGAATTCCCTCGTACCCTTTTGGAGACTTACATTGCGATCAGAGTCTGAAAAATCGCTCGCATGAACTTCTACTGGAGGCTGGGATCTACAGGAAGTTCTACATGAGGTTCTACAGGAGGAGGCCGAAAGTGGTTTTTGGAGGTTTGAAGGTGGAAAATGGTGGTAAAAGGTAAATTAAGGCTAGATGGAGGTTTTGGATGGTCTAGGACTCTGTCAATGAAGATCAAGAATGAAAGAGAGGGTTGGATTTGTTCAAAAGGAGAAGAAAGCAACTTTGCACAAAAACAAAGAAATTAGGGAAGATTGGTGACATGAGGCGAACGAGTGGTGAAATCTTGAGAGATGAACTAGCACAGATTGTGCTATGGAGGAATGATAAGCTATATTTTTCTACAAGTGATTTGCACTCCCATTTCCCAAAACTGACCAAAGCAAAACTGAAAAAAGTTTGTCTATTTTGACCTAAAATCTTACCTAAAAATAGAGTATTGTTGAACATAATTTTATGAACAAAAAGTTATGTGAGAAATCCATGGTAAATGAATATGAAATTGTGTAAGCATGTGGATCCGAGAAAATATCGACCTCTCCAACTCAAAACATCACACTAGCAATTGCATGAAAGACAAAAACTGTGTTTTTGGTGGCAGCAGTAGTGCCTTGAACTCAAATCATGGTCTCAAGGAGGGAGAAAGGAGATCAAAACTTGCTAGTAGCCTTTTTGGATCTTTCTCTATTACTGCAACAAACTACTTAAGCAACTTGAAGCAAGAACAACTAATTTAACCATCAAAAGCAACCTATTTTACCAAAGCAAGATTTTAACCTAAACAACAGAAATCAACTTATGAATGCAAGACAAAACATATAAATACAAAAACGAGGTTCTGGGTAGCTTGGGTTGGGCCCTAACCCAAGAGATTTAGCACTCTAGAAAAGATCAGTGCTGGTTCAAAGTTGGATTCATCTTCATTGATCAAAAAATAATAGTTACATCAAAAAATTGTCTACAAAAAGAGCTCGAAATTGAACCAAGTACAAGACTGCAAAAAAGTGCAAAAATAGACTATCAAATGGCTCCTCTACTGAGGCTTTCAACCTTCTTATTTAGATATATGAGGAATCCCAACAATCGTCCTAAACTTTAGGAACTTAGCTGCCTAAAACTAGAGATAATGACAACCCTACTTGAGTTGCTCGACTGCCCCTTGGAATCATTGATGTGGTGGCCTTTGTACTCCAAGCTGTTGATGGAGAACTTGAGGAAGGGGTCATTAATGCAAGATATACCCCTCTTATAAGTTCTCATCCTATTTCCTCGAAGTTAGTTTTCATTCTGCTCATAAATGCCTGGTCCTTGTCCAAAAATTATCCAAAAATCCGCAATAAACACTCATTAGACTATGTGGAAAAATGACTATCCCCATTCACTCAATTGACATAAATATATTCAAAAACATGCACAAAACTATGGATAATGGTGGATTAAATGAAAATAATAGGCAAAATGAGCCCATATAGTTATCGATTTCCGGGGCTCATCATAACTCCCCTGCAGTCAGAGAGGGAAGTTGACAACCACAGAAGAAGATGAAAGGTTAACTTTCTGATGGTGTGGAGATATTTGGAAAAAAATTCCATAAATTGTCTCTACTCCTATGAGTCATGAAATAATTTTGTTCCTTTTATGTGTTTTCAAAATTAATTGTAAAACATAAACGAAAGCATAATAACATCTACCTACTGAATGTAAATTAGTAAAGAAAAGAAAAAATTACATCTACCTAGACACCTCCCCGACAATGACACAAAAAAGTGATGAGCCTCAGTATTGAAGCAAGGATCATGCAACTCCTAGGGAAACCAACTTTACTTTATGAACCTGAGGTTTCATACAAACTTGGAGGTGACAGTGCTATATACACAACATATGCAACATTTTACTCATGTCACTTCTCAACTGGGGAACTAGACCACTAGGGTCCCAGATGAGTCTTATATTGACTAGAAGGAGTCTAACCATTGATAATGAATGTAAAGCTAGTTGTAATGCAGGAAAGAAAATGCTTACCTATTTAGGAAATGAAAGTTGTCGAATGATAAATGTTATCAAATGTTTATCAAATGCCTGAAATCATTTATCTAGGAAATAAAACAAATTACTTGCAGAAAAGAACTAGGCCAACTAAGCAATTGATCATCTCGTTATTTGGACTATTTGGACACGGGAAGTGGTTCTCAAATTCTTTGATTTATATATGCATGCACTAACTATTTCATTTTGTATTTGCAGAAAAAGAGTCTTTTGATTTCTAAATTCAGAAATGCAAATTCTATGCTTATTATGTTTGATCTTGTAGGGAGCACATGTATGGGTGAGTTGATCTCAGGTGGGAATGATATGGATGGAATCCAAGATGAGGGCCTAACCTACTCTCATACTAGCACATTTGGTCAAAAGAGCATCAAATAGGTTTCTACAAAAAAGTGCTATAGGATGTCCTGTTTTTCTATAGGAGTTAGATGAAAGCTTTAGGAGGGAAAGAATAGTGGAATGAGGTGCTAGACAAATGTATGATAGTGAAAGAAGGTGTAGGGAAGGTGAACATTTCTCGAGGCTAATGCCAACACTTCAGGGAGGTTGGGTTTGCCTAAGATGGCTTCTCATAATGGCTGAAATGCATAGATTTGGACTATGGGTTGGTATGCCTTGGTAGAAGGTGGAGAATACTTAAGTGAAGCTAGTTGGATGAGTTCCTCCTTGCAGATCAACAATCCCTACAACAAAACTTGTTTTTATATTCATTTATGCATTGATACATATCAACATGGAAAATATGAATTGAATTTGAGAAAGTTGATCTATATATTTCTAATGACTAGATCTATGAAATGGAATGCCTTTTTAAGCTATGGAAAATTCAAGAAACAAAATAACAATTGCAAGTGCTTCCAAGAAATCATAAGTAATAATCTATTTAAAAAAGAACACTAATTTATGTAGTAACCAAAAGCCAACTCTATTTTTGGGGCTGTGAGAATGGGGCCCTATAATCCCGATCCCATGAGGGAGATGAGGAAGAGGCCACAATCACAAGCTTTTCTAGTATATCTTCCTTCACTACTGCACCTTTGATCTACTTCTTCAAACTAATGTATACAAGATTAAGATATCAGTCAAATAATTGTTAAGCTAAAAAAACATAAATAGCTTCACCAACTAACCATCATTTTAGTCTAAGAATACATATACAAAAGGAGGAACTTTTTCTTCTAGGGGTCGACCCTTACCCAAGAGCTTCAACCCTTTGAATCAATTTAGTGTTGGATCAAGGTAAAATTTCTCATTATCATCAAAATTTTAGTTACAACATAAGAATAACACTCACAATGTTTTAACTCAAAATGGCCTCTTGGCTACAACAAAAAATGGAATCCCAACGAGTCCCTTGGCTCTCTTATTTATACAAAGCTTGAGCTCCCAACAACTCCCTAGAAACTACGGAGACTTGTCTCCCTAACTTGAGAATGACTTTTTTTCTTAACTGTCATTGGCTTGGCTACCAATGGACAAGACTTTCTTGTCTGCTAGTAACTCCAAGCTGATGAGATATGGTGGTGGAATCTTCAAATGATTTGAGGGGTTAAGGAGGGAGACCTATCTCATAAAATATTTCTTGCTTTCCCACTTCGAGTTCCTACACTTAATTCAACTGAAAAATGCTCCAATTCCTATATTTAATACATATTAGTCCACAAGATATAGTAAATCACCTTCACTCTTCTCACTAAGAAAAATATAGCAAAATATGTAAATAAATGTGATAAAAGTAAATTTTAATAAGTCGAAGAGTGTAATGGTGACCCATATAGTTTACCTATTGATGAGCCTCATCAACACATAAACCATGAGCATAATATCCATCTCAAACAAATGTCAAAATACATCAAAGTATAAATGCATAAGATACATCATAAGGGCCACCAAAATATGTCATCTCGTATATACATATAAAAAATATATGAGTACAAAAAATAGTTGTACAATACACTATCTCATGACTAGGATAAATATGTTAACAAAAACATGGGTGTATCCTCATAATGGGTGATTTCCCTAGTAATACATAATATCATCTAAAATCTAGAACCAAGGCCCTACCTCCCTCTCTCGTGGACTAATCTCCATGCTAAGATCCAAAATAGGACCAATAGTGACCACCACCATAGCTATGTGGCAAAATCTTGGTCGATGCACCCATTTAAGCGACAACGCCATCTCAAAAACAACATCGCCAAACTCCACCCACCCCTCGATGGGAAACCCTCTACTCAGGGCCTTAGCTTTGCCCCAGGTATCTTGGTAACTCTACAACTTAGTCTCTATGGCTGCCAATCATGCCTCTGCTGCCTCAGTATGCTCACATCACCAATCTGATTCCCTAGGTGTCACTGCAATGCTAACATCATGAGAGAGTCCACCAATATCTTACCAACACTAGTGCACCAGCCACTTAGGCCTAGCAGACGGAACCACATCTCTCGGTCTCTAGGGAATGGGTGTTTCACCTATAAAATCCATGCATATCATATCATTACCTACCAAGTAGGCAAGTGGTTGCCACTAAAGCCTCGCATCTGAAAATAAACAAGCATTGTATCAACATCATCATATATAAAATAAAAACATACCTATAGATGTAAAAATACACAAATGTAGAAAACAAAACTCTGATACATTTTGGTCACCAGACATCACCAGGAGGAATCCCAATGTTGAGATCTCCTGAGAAGTCCACATCATGGTATGGGAACTCCAAAAAAAGCCAAGGGTTGGAGTTAAACCAACCCTCCATGATGGTGTTCCAATAACTACTATAGGATAAAATGCACAGTGTATGGAGAATGCAGATACCCTCAAAGGTCTTCCTGGGACCTTTGGTAGACTGTAAGATTATCTACATCTCTCACAAAGTTACATGCATATCCATAAACAATAACTAACTATCAAAGAAAAATAGATTGATTACCTCAAGCCTCCATGTAGATTTGTTGTAAAGTGTAATGCAGCTAGGTGGAAGTCCCCTGAGCCAGCTCCAGATCAAGTCCTGCACATAGAAGAGACAAGCATGATCACAATAGACAAACTTGATAACTAATACATTAATACATAAAAGACATCTAATTACACATAACTAAGCTACTCATGGTAAAAGGTATTGGACAAACAAGTAAATGAATTATAGTACCAACACCATGAAGTAGAGAGTACAACTGCAATTTTATATTAATGTCAGACGAGTGATTACAACCATCTATTGCATTAGCCTTCCCTTACCTGTCCAACTTCTCTCTCTCTCTCTCTCTCCCTTCTTACCAAATTCTTATGCTTAGATTTGATACTATGCTCGATAGTAAGCTATCCTTTCAAATGAGCTAACCTCTATCACCATAGCCCTAGCTATGCTTATGTAGCAATTGAGTTAGGGTTTCCAAGTTCCTCCATGAGTCTCTTAAGGTAAAACCAATGATTTTGCCATGCTTTTTCAGCTCTTTCCCATTTGCCTCCTTCATTAGGATTTAGAAATCCCACAAATAAGTCGAACTTGAGATTTTTCCTTGCTTTTCTAAGTAGATTTAGGAGTGAATATAGAGATATTTATGATTCAATTCACTCCAGTGGCCTCTAGATGCTCATTAGGATCCACTAATGTTGTTCTCAAACCAACAAATAGAGTTAGTATGGTCACTAACACTCCCTTAGGCTTACAAAGAAGCTTTATAAAGCATGTTGTCAGTGTTTAGCCAGTGTTAGTGTGGAAACAAGGCTTGTGATCTTGGTCTTTACTTCAGCTATCATGTCTTTCCCCTTTGAGATGATGAGGGGGTCATTTTTCTGTATAATAGATGCCCCCTAAATTGTGATATTAGAGGCTAAGACGATGGCCGAAATACTTTACTTAATTGTAATTTTCCTTCTTCGACAAAAAGAGAGAGAGGATCAGAGTTTCGGGTGGTATGGTAAACCTAATGCAACACACACACACACACACACACATATATATATAACAACTAAAATCATGTCCTGAGTTGGGCATTGCCATGCTCAGTAGCTATGTTAGAGTGATTTTCTCAAAAAGAGATATGACGATGTTGGCCGCCAATAAGCACAATGTGGATCTGGTGTCATAATAGGATCATTCTGATGAGTTGTCTCCAAAAAACAATATACACAACTTGGGAGAGGAAGCAAGGCTAAGTGATGCAAGCCTCTACCCAAGGTCTTGATTTCCGCTTCACCGAACACCATAGATCAATACATGTGAATATATGCATTGATGTCGAACATGCACGAAATCATCTGATTACCAGTCAATAATGGAGACCGTTAATAGACACGAGGAAGGCCACCAATAATGGTGATGGTATCCAAGATGCACAATACAATATATCGAGTGTGAAAAAATGTTTTCGTCATTGAACACTCATAGAATCACTTAACTAGGAGTAATTAATGAGAACCCCTGATCAAACACAAGGTGACTTGCCACTAATGTCTGCAAGTACCAAGGCACTAAATGTGTTTCTGGGTTGTCTTCCTAGATACAGTGTTGAAGTCAATAGGAGGATACCTGTCAAAAGGTAGGCAATAATGTATCCTAAATCAATCGACACGAAATGGGGCAATAAAGATTTGTTTTTTGAGGAATCTTTGATCATTGGGTCTAAACGACAGAGGGCATGATGAAAGGATATGCTTGATGGGTTGATGGAGGAAACAAAAGGTCAACCCTTGAACAATAGAAGGTGTTATCACAAAACCTTGACCTGATAGGCTGCTGATTAGGAAGGCCTTGTGTAACTCTTTCAAACCAACTTTTGGCTGAGGCTTAGCCTTCTCAGCCTGAGAGGGCTCTCTCAAAGGGTTAATGATTTTGATTAAAGATATGGATAGATGGATAACTCTATGGTTTGTGATTGTATATGTTTATAGGTTGAAAGATGAAGGCTGGATACCATTGGGCTAGGGAGTCAAAGTATGTTTCAGTACCATAGCGAGATCAGCTTAACATGAAGACAGGGCATAGAGAATTTTTATGCATCAGCAAAACAAAGATACAATGCAAGGAAACACAGTTTATGAATACATGAAGGAAGTTAGAGCATCATTGATGAGTTCTAAGTAACATGTATTCATACCACTACAAGTAAGTGAAAGAGGAAAGCCATGAGAAAATATGAAATTAAAAACTCTCTTTGAATCCTGAGCAGTGAATCCAAAACATTCTACCTAGCATGAAGTCAAGGCATTATAGAGTTCAAGTGCAGAAATGAAAATATAAAACAGTGAAACATAGTTAGTTTATTCTATGAAGGAAGTCATAGCATCATTGATGAGTTCTGAGTATCATAAGTAAACACCACTACAATTTAATTATTGGAAGATGCCATCAAAACAAGAACATACAAGAACTCTTCATGAATCTTCAGTTGTCTAAGTAGAAATCTGCATTAGGTTAATAATATACACAATCTGCACATAGAGCAGCAGCTGAGCCAAAAAGTCTCCAACCCTTTGCTAATTCGACCTCTTGCTCTATATATAGCATTTACAATTATGATTCCATCATCCTGCATCAAGAGAATTCGAATTTTCCATCAGTGACACCTATTCTAACCATAAAACAAACCTTTAAATGCATTTGATAGCTAACTAGCAGTCCTAGAGAACTAATACAACTAGGAGTGTAACTCCTTATTATGATTACAACCACCTTATCTAAACATTTAAATGCATTCTTTGATAGCTTCAAACTCATGAAGTCGAATTTTATGAAGCCTCCCACGTGGTCACCGAACTGCTAATGACAAACCCTAGAAATTAGGGAACATGTTTCCCTGTTTTTAGGTTTAGATCCTTGAAAATTGGCACGTGGGACAGAGCCTTTATCTCCTCATCCATGACACATTTTATGAAACTGAAGGAGGTTTTTTTAGCCCATTTTGTCCAAAACAAAACCCTCTCCTAGTTTTTTAAAAAATTCCTCCAGTTGTCCAGAATCTGGATTTGAGACCTCTGTGGTAAGTTATTTTTGATTCAGACATCGGAGATTCCACAGTAATAAGATTTTTCTGCCAATGTTTCGAATCCCAACTGGGATCCATCATCAGGGCAACTTGAAGCTTGATAGAAGAAGAGTAGCTGACATGGGAATAAATAGGGATGAGGGAAGAAGAGAAAAGTAGAGAGGATGGTCGGCTCTCACTTTTGAGAAGTCGGCTGCCTCTTGATCATAATTAATTTTTATTTAATTAACTAACTAGAATAAACTAACTATTATTTTTATTCTACGTGTCAAACAGAAAAAATCCATTTCCTGAAATTAGGGTCTCAATGAAAGCTTAGTATCTCCCAACTGAAAACACTTATGAAGAAAGTTAGATAGGTTATTGTATATCGAGATTGTATGAAGAGAAAAATCCCTCATAATTCCACAATACGTTTTCCTGTAACCTGAAAATGATCATGAAAAATATTGCTAAAACCAGAAGACCAAGCTTGACTTTCAGCAGTTTCGTAGCGCAAGTTTAACCATAAATTCCTCCCACCTCAGAACGAATTTGAAGACATTGAAAGAGGTTTCTGTAGCTTGGTATGTTAGGAATAAAATCATCTTTCAGTTTTAAAAATTGATTTCTCAGCGGCTCAGGACCCCTTCTGGAAGTTTACTAGTAAACGCAGAAAGCAAAGTTTTTTATGCTGAAACAAGCTTTTTCAGGGATTTCGTAGCGCGCTATGAAAACTCCTAGTTCAGTGATTTCATAGCTAGTTTCAAAATTTCTCCAAATGGATAAGAAAATTAATTTAAAAAAATGATATGGGTCCAGTGATAGGCAAGAATAGAGTATTGAACCTATTTGACCATACCAACAAGACTCTCTTTTAGATCTTAGACTCTAAAACAACCATGGAAAGACTAGACCAAGACTAACATCAATCCTTTGCAATCAAACAGATGTCGAAACACATGGAGAGGCTTTTAGGACATGGAATGAGGTTGTGAAACCTTTTTTTGGAAAAGAAAATGACACTTATTTAGATGGGATGACTCAAAACCTATAAGACTATGACTAGAAACAAGGCAACTTTCCAAAGCTTAGAGACAAAGATTTTAGGGTGATAACAAAAGGCACAACAATGGTTTTAACCATGAAGCACTAGAATCATGAACACGAAAGAGTGTTAGGATACAATTATGCAAGAACATCAGGGTATTTAGGCTAAAACTCATAGAATGGTAGGATTCATATTGAGAGGCCGTCACAAGAAAGATTTATCTGAGGGAATGCCATGTTCAAGGGAACGACTACTTCCAAATCATGATTTCTAATACAGAATGCAGTTGTATTGTCTACTTTCCCTGTCTGATTAGTTTAATGAGTCCAGAGTGGTAAACTCATCAATATTTTCATATTTTAAGAGTCTGAAAAGGATAAAAAAGGAGCGAGTCTATGCCCTATCTGATTAGTTTAATGAGTCTAGACAGACAAACTCATCAATCTTTTCATTTTTTAAGAGTCTGAAGAGGATCATAAAAAGAGTGACTCTATACCTTGTCTGTTGAATTTAATGATTCTAGAAAAGACAACTCGGTGGTATTTTCATGTTTAGAGAGTCTGAAAAGATCATAAATAATGACTCTAGGGTGGTCCGTTTGTCATAATTGTTAATCGGGTGCGAAAAAAGGTTAATAATATACCTGGACTGGTTACTTTTCCATGAGTTTAATCTATTGAATCTAGATAAACAGAAACCTTTGTTTAATATATGTTGGCCTCATTTTGTTATGAGTACGAGGAGATGGACTAAACTCGTTTTTTCGTCGTGAATTTTTAATGAGTCATGCAACGACAAACTCAATACCTTCATCAAATTTTAACAAGTCAAATGAAGAAAACTCGAGGTATATTTTTCAATTTATCGAACAAGGAAAAAGAGGTAAAATAGCTGCTCATTCCTTCTTTGTAGATTTAACGAGCTTGAAGAAGGGGAAAAACTCGGGGATTTTTTTATTTAAGAGCGAGAAATCGTCCCAAAAAAGCAATTGCTTTGGCTTATGCCATAGATTTTTAACGAGCCCGGTGACAAAAACTCGGGATTTTTTAGTTTAACGAGTGAGAAAAGTACCTAAAAGAATGCTCGGGTCATCTTTATAATTTTTTAATGAGCCTAAAGAAAAAACTCAGGTTTTTTTTCAATTTTATGTGCTAGAAAAAACGCCTAAAAGTAATTATTTAGTGATCTTTTTTAGTTTAATGAGATAGAAAAGGAGTCAAAAAGAGTTTCTTAGATAGTTGTCATATGTGTTTAACGAGCCCAACAATGACAAACTCGAGGATTTTTTGATTTAAGAGCGAGAAAACATCCCATAAAAGAATATGCTCATATCTTCTTTCTAGTGGTTTAACGAGCCCAAAGAAGGAGACTCAAGGTTTTTTAGATTAATGATCAAGAAAAATACCATAAAAAGAATGCTCGATCTTCTTCATGGTAGTTTAACGAGACCAAAGAAGGAGACTCGAGTTTTTTTCAAATTAATGAGCAAGAAAATACCTTAAAAGGAATGCTCAATACTTCTTGATCTCATGCATGATAATAGAAGGGTCTATGCCATGCATTTCCTCATAAGACCAAGGGAAAACATCGTAGAAATCCTTAAAAGGGTAGGTGAAGCTCACAATTTCCTCAGGATTGTGATTGGCTCCAGTCTATATGTTTTCCACGATACCTGTCATGATAGAAATATTGATGAGAAATGTCTTTGAAATATTGCTCATGTTTCCTTCCGAGTCCAAATTTTGGATAGCCATATATGGTGAGGAAAGGATTTCAGGTGCATTAGGTGATAGGGTTTGAAGAGGCATCATGTCTGAATCAGATATCAAAACATGATGGTGTGAGTCCTTGCAAGGTCGCTCTTCTAAACTCATGATCTCTCTAATAGCTTCGTCCTTAGGTAGGACTTGATTGAGGGGATCAAAAGAAGGAGACGTTGCGGGAGGGGCAGTGGTACGGTTGGCCATGACCAAAGTGATCGAAGACTCGGATTCAGATTGAATGGCCTAGTAGGCCAATTCAGCTCGTGATAGTGACATTTTTTCTCCATAACTGTTAATGTATGAAGGGGTTGTGAGGATCCAAGGATAGGTTGGTTCATGAGGAATGGATGAAACCATAGAGACTATCTGTGGAACCGCGGGCAGTGGAAGAGGGAAAGAACCCATCAGGAAAGAGCCCTTGAATAGACCAGTATTGATACTGATGTAAGAGTTAGATACACCACCCACTAAGGGTACAGAGCCGCTAGGTAACGGGGAGTAATATGGGGTGCAAAAGGACATCTGGTCCACTGTGACTATCCTTCCATCGAAGGGAAATAGGATGATGCAGAATACCGAAGACACAATGGCATTCATGGCATAATTCCAATTGTAGCCCAAAAGAAGATTATAGTCGAGTTTATGATCCACGACTTCAATATCCATCGTTACTATTTTCCCACTTAAAGTGATGGGGTAGCTAGCAAGGTAACCTTTTGGGATGAAAGTGTGGTCGTCGAAAGCTTTAAAGAGAATTCAATGGTGGGAATAGGGTTAGAGAACCCAAAGCAAGCTAACATGAAGCTGACATGACATAGGTAGAAGCACCTTCATCTATGACAGTTCTATGTATACCTTTAGCTTTTGAAAAGATTTGCACTTGAAATGCAAGCTGGTGAGAAAAGGGAGGTTTACATTTGTCCATGTCGAAAATTGTAAGCATGGAATCATGTGGGTTGATACCACCAATATCCAAAAGCAAGGCTTTCCTTTGTGCTATACATGTTTGTAATACTTCGAGCGCCAACATAGCCGACAGCGCTTGCACCAAGTATTCTATAATGTTGTAGTTTTGGGCAACACATGAAGATGTATTGTGCATTTTGCATCGAAGTGCCCCTTTAGGGGGGAGAATCACAAGGTCAGCAACTGGCATTTCCATATGCAAATCATTGGGTGGTGGTGGGTTTTGACTTGAGGAAGCTTCCTCTACATGAGTGACAGGAGCTCCGTAGGATTTGGCTCTTGTTTGTAGATCTACCATTTCAAAGGTGTAAAAGGGTCCTTCACCAGCTGAAGCATGTTGTGAACCATCATCACCACCTTGCGAGGGTTGGGGTTGGTTTGCAATGAGGTTTTGTTGTTGCTGAGCGGGAAAAGGTTTATTAAGGACAGCGGGGGTCCTACCAGTATCCTTTTTAGCAATGGAATGTGTGCATTCTTGAAGACACAAGAAGCGATAGGTCATGTAGTCTTCAGCATAGATTTTTCAAGGGAATATGGAGGGTTTATCCTTTCCATTTTCAGGAGGTGCAGTGGCCTTCTGCTTTGGGTTTTCCTGCTCTGTTGACTGTTCCTCAGAAGGAGCGATCTTTTTCTTATTCTTCTTGTTCTTACTTGTGGGTTTTTGTGTAGACTACACAGATTTTATCGTGGTGGTAGGAAGAGAAGTTGATTTGGTAGAGGGGTCCACTGACATCTGGGCAATGTGACCACTGAGTTGTTTTACAATAGCCCCTGAGGTTGCACCAATAATCCCATCATCATGTGCTTTGGGGTGCTGAGTAGCGGAAGCATTAGAGTTGTGAGGGGCATTGGGGATTACGTCATAAAGAGTGCCAGACTGTGAATATATCAGATCTAAGTGTTGGGCATGACATATGGATTGGTCTTCTATGACTGCACCACCTAAGGTGACATCTTAGCGATTTGGGGGATTAGGGACTTGTAGAACTAGTACACTAAGAGATAGTCTAGGAAGGGGGCTTTGACTAACTTCTGCCTACATCTCCATTCATGTATATGATTAGAGATGTGCGTGGTGGTATCCTGATGTAATTAAGTGAGGAGCTTTGTCCCAGTCTCATAGCAGATGGGTAGCTGAAAGTGCTTTAAGAATTCCATTGCTAGAGCGTCGAAGGTATTTACTCATGTGCGTGGTATCTCTATGTACCACTTGGCTGCATTGCCAGTGAGGGTGCGGATAAAAAGAGGTAACCAGACACTATCATCCACCATGGAATTAGAAACACACCAAAGATGATAGGTGGTGATATGGGTGCTCAGATCCTCCCCTTGTTTCCCATCGAACTTGGGGATGTATGTTGGTATTTTATGCAGGATTGGTGGCCAAAGTAAGTTATGGTAGATGGGGTCATTTGTAAGTTTGTACAAGTCGGGGATATCCAACATTTCCAAGAAAGGCAGAGTGTGTGGTGCCCCCAACTCGGACCAAGGAAACGACATATGACTTGAGGATCCTTGCAGTCCTCCCATCGTTTGAGTCCCAATATTATACATAGGTTGCATGGTATAGTAGTTGCCTTTAATATGGCGTTGTAATGTGGATTTCCATGGGGATTGTGATGTTGGGGTATAGACTTACCCCTAGGATAAGAAGTGCCCCCTTGACTCATTTCAAATTGTGAGTAGGTTGCCCCAATGGATTGGTTGGGACCTCCTTGAGGATTTCTTCCCACCACAGAACTCACCATATGTCCTTGGTTGACATAAGGAGTGCTCATGTCAATCAGTGACTGACCATGCATGCCTGAAAATGAGAGGGGGACTATTACATTCCCAATTGGTATATGCATATTAGGAGTGCCCACAGATACTTGAATCTGGGGGTTTGAATTGTACAATGTATGCCAACCATATTTTTGGTTGAGGGGACCAACGATAACCGTGTTATATTGAGCATTGTAAGGAGCGTTGTATGTAGCACTTATTGAAGGTATAGAGTTTGACACTCAAGGGGAGGAACCTAGCATAGGCTTCGTTCCACTCATGGAGGGTCTCATGTGAGTGTTTGTACCTAGGACAAATGGAATAGTATGGTTCACCATTAACGGTGTGGTGGTGACTATCAATTGTGGAAGTGGTAGGGGACGAAAAGTGTCCACAGAGTTCCACGAACCATTAGTCGTCGACGGGATGGATGGAAATGTTCCAACTAAAGACACAAGGGGTACAGGTTCCATGTGAACCAAGAGTGGGTCCAATGGATTCGTGATCTGAGGGTTGTAGGGAGGAAGAAATCTTGTAATGAAGAAATCATCTAGTAAACTTGAATCGTCGGTTGTCCAAAAAGATTCTGTGTAAGATCTTGGAGACTGATTTCCCGAAGATGGGGAATCCAGTTCACTGGAGCTCAACATGTCTTCAACAATGAGTGGAGGAAGTCCTAACAATCATCTAGATTGACAATGAGCGGTGGATCTAGCCACGGTGACCATTAATTTTTATCAATAAATTTTATCGTGATATTTGTTAAAGTCTTAATGTTAACACATGAGTGCCTAAAAAATAAAAAATAAAATAAAAAAATACACTAAGTGAAACAATCAACAAACAGAGGGAAATGACCCTATCTGATAAGCATCGATCATTGGAGATGAAACCCAGTATCATAATGAATAAAAAAGAGGGCTTGCCAAATGTACAGTTACGGTTACTCTAGAGCTTCGCCCGAACCTCAGATTGAGGGACCAATTACTCTCATGAAGATGAGCACCCTCCCAAAAACTGAAGACAAAGTAGGTCTATCTGTGTTAGGTACCACAACAGCCCACCCCAATCACCTTGTGTATGTCCCTAAAAGTATGGCCACTAAGGATACCTCAGATCATAGACACTACCAGGGGGGACATAGTTGCAGATAGTACTTTATGTGGGCAGGATACCTGAGTCCCCGACTCAGCTCCAAAATCCTTGAAGGGATCCCCAATACATAGAATACCCGAAGGAGTTGCAAGTAAAGGTAGGCTACCTTCACTTATAGTCCGATGTTGTATCATATTTAGCTCTACTTTGACTGGAGTGATCCCAATAGTATGAGTGCAGAAGGAATTTTCTCTCTTTTAATGACACTAGTTTTGGTTTCTAATCTTGGGTAGTTTACCCACACCACCTATCCCAAGATCCTAGCCTGAACTAATGTTTGTTTTCTCAATAAAGAGTTATTGATTTACTTTAGGTAAATTTTATGTGTACTTATTTTGTGCCTTCGATAGGGGTGTTTATGTAATGTGTGGTGGGACTCTGACTCAAAAATCATGCAAAATACGATGCTTGAAAATATTCAATTCGATGAAATAAGTTGTATTCTATGAGTGAGAGTATTTCATACATTCATATTTGTTCCATGCAACCTAGTCATTAATACACATTCATAACCAATAGAAATCTTTCCGATGTTTTCTAATAACTATTTGAAACCAAAATAAAGCATATTTTAACCAGCAAAGCAAAAGAATGAATAAACAAATGTTGATTTTTCCTTTATAAAAACTTTTTAAGGAAGGGAAAAAGAAACCATTTCCTAAAAAAAAGATCTTTTAGGACAGCGATATTGCTAACAAAATTCAGTTGTAGATCCTTTTTTAGTCCTTGAGTAGGCTTCCCATCCCTTTGAGTTTAGAGACACAGCTTATGTCAAGATTTTAGGGACTAACACTCTGTAGCAGTGGCCATAGAGAGTTATTGGGTCCACTAATGCATTGTTTGTGAAGAAACAGAGCTTTATAAAGAACTGTTTACTTTGTTAACTTGCGTTAGTGTGGGAAAAGAGTCCAAAATAGGGCTTTTAGGATTAGATTCAAAGCTGAATATATGGAGGAAGAATGCAATAAGGTTTTGGTGGGTTAAAAAGGGAATGCAGAAGTATAGGGAGGTCTCAAAAGGAGGGCAAAACTGAGATATTTCTGAGTGTACCAAGAACTATATGTATAGTCCCCAGCGGAGTCACCAATTTTGCTATAGGATAAAAATCACGGTGTATGGAGAATGGAGATACCCTCAAAGGTCTTCCTGCCACCTTTGGCAGACCATAGGATTATCTGTAGTTGTCACAGAGTTACATGCATTTCCATAAACAATAACTAACTATCAAAGAAAAATAGATTGATTACCTCAAGCCTCCATGTAGATTTGCTGGAGAGCACAATGTATTTAGGTGGAAGTCCCTTGAGCCAGCTCCAGATCAAATCCTGCACATAGAAGAGACAAGCATAATCACAACATACATCCTTGATAACTGATACATCAATACATAAAAGACATCTAGTTAGACATAACTAAGTTAATCATGCTAAAAGGTATTGGACAAACAAGTAAATGAATGATAGTACCAACACCAAAGAGTAGACAGTACAACTGCAGTTCTATATTAATGTCAAAAGAGTGATTAAAACCATCTTTCACATCAGCCTTCCCTTACCCATCTAGCCTTCTCTCTCTCTCTCTCTCTCTCTCTCTCTCTCTCTCTCTCTCTCTCTCTCTCCCTTCTTACCAACTTCTTATGTTTAGATTTGAGACTATGATCGATAATCAAGTAAGCTATCCTTTCATATGATCTGACCTCTATCACCGTAGCCCTAGCTTTTCTTATGTAGCAATTGGTTCAGGGTTTCCAAGTTCCTCCATGAGTCTCTTAAGGTAAAAGCAATGATGTTGCCAGGCTTTTCAGCACTTTCCCATTTGCCTCCTTCATTAGGAGTTAGAAATACCACAAATAGGTCAAAATTGAGATGTTTCCTAGCTTTTTGAGTAGATTTAGGAGGGAATATAGAGATAATTATGAGTCAATTCACTCCTTTGACATATAGATGCTCATTAGGATCCACTAATGCTATTCCTGAATCAAAAACTAGAGTTTGTACAGTCACTAACACTCTCTTAGGTTTACAGAGAAGCTTTATAAATCATCTTGTTAGTGTTTAGCTAGCATTAGTGTGGAAACAAGGCTTGTGATCTTGGCCTTTTCTTCGGCTATCATTTCTTTCACCTCTGAGATGATGAGGGGGTCATTTTGATGTATAACAATAACTCCTTGTAGCACTACCAGTATCTCATGGCATCATAGGTGCCCACTATTGGAGAGGTAAATCCCCTCTACGGATAGAGGCGATCCCTACTAGCCCAGAATGGGTCTAGCAACAATCAAACAATGCTATCACGCAAGTTCCTAATTGCAAATAAAAGGTAGGTGATGAAGACCTACTTGAGATCCAACGCTTCAATTTGTAGGAGAGATGTTGCCCGCGTTCTTTTGCCTTGGCCGGTCACGATCCTCCACTATCCACGTGAATGGACACCTGCACACAAAGAGAACGACACAAACACAAGCGTGAAATCTAATATATGCAATTATATATCAGTCAGGAAGGATATAATTCAACATCAACCATTACAAGTAAAACGAGAATGGAACCATAATGATACTCATCTATTATTAATAATTCAACAAAGGAGAATACAACCAGCATCCTGACGTCAAGTCCTCCTTTGGCTGGGTGCTCAGCTACACAAGTCTTGCAAAAGCTTGAAGGGGATAGATGACAAGCTCTCTCTCTCTTTAGTGACAAGGTCTCCTTACTTAGGTAAAGCCTTATGGATACAAATAAGGCTTCTTGCAACTCCAATCTTTTGATATCTTCCTTTCAGCACAAGTATTGCCACAAGAGTCAGAACTATCAAAACTAGAACTAGCTTGCTCAAGCCATGGAGACAAGCTTTTATAGAGGAAAAGGAAGAGATAAGGTCAATCACAACAATAATGGATTTGGCTTCATCACTTGGAAACTTCCATGGAATGGTGGCAAAATACTTCCCATTCAAGGAGATTCAAAGCCAAACCATCCTCACTTAACTTGGAGTCTATTGGTGAATGAGTTGGATAGAACTTTCGGAGGTTGGATTAGTTCAAAACTTTGCCCAAAAAGGTTGGCGCGATTGCGACTCTGGGATAGAGCGCTAATGGCGCACCCCTTTTATAGCATTTTCCCCATTGGCACGGGCAGTACATAGTGGACTAGCGCTAATGTAAAAAGGGTTGTTTTCAAGGGCGAAGAGCAGGAGATGTCTTAAGGGCATATGAAGCTCATGTTTAGAGGTGAATAATGCAAGTGGTTTCAAGTCTTGTCACTTCTCACAAGTCCCGGAATGTGTTCTCCAAGGTGCAGGAGAGGGGTACCAGGGACGGTGAAAAACGATGACAAATTACTGTGTAATAGATGCCCCCTAAAGCATGAGGCCCAAGAGAAAGAGGGGTGAAGTGATTTACAAGAACATGTATGACTGAAAACACTACCGCCGGAGAACCTGCGAAAAGAAGTACAACTGATATCTCAAGTACATGATATATATGTGGTATGGGCGCATCCATCCATAACAGAGTATAAAAACTGGATCCCAGGCATGGACACAGCCATCCGATAAGGATCTATGATTGGACTCAGGTATGGTCGCAGCCATTCAATAAATGAGTCATGTAATGATTACAATAATCCACAAAATGCAATCCGGATCTTAACATGCACAATCCGGGGTCTTGCACTCCAACTCGACCCGAACACAGTACAAGTTCAAGCATGTGAATATAGGAGTCGAAGTCAAACATGCATGAACATCGTCTGATTACCAGTCAATGATGAAAACTGTTAACAGATGCGAGAGGTGCCACC
>APFE030470573.1:36866-61918 GCA_000404065.3 Pinus taeda | reverse complement strand
TCCTCTTTCCTTGGTATTTCTGCTTGACCAAGGTAACAAATTGCCAAGTGTAGAGATAACCAGAATTGGCAAAATATTTATGAAACCCAATTGTCAACCTCAGGAACCTCCTCCATACTTGGACACTTCGTTTAATGAAGTAGGAAAGTTTATTATTGACATGATAGCCTACATCCTGGGATTCAAAACCAGTGAGTATGTAGATGAATCCACATTGGTCCTCTTATCCATGTTTTCTCTAGGACAACCCCTTGCTGTCAGGTATGACTATGCCACCTTCATAGCTGATAAGATCCATGAGCAATTCATGAGCATGGATAGAGAAAGAGCATTTAAATACACATCATACATATATCATTTGTTGCTCTACTATCAGTCAGATAGCTTTCAAGTTCCCCTCAGAAAATTTGATGTCACGGGAAAGCCAAGGTCTGTAATCTTCTGGACCCAAGTCTTCCACCATGTTTACTATTCTCCTTATACTTATTGTGAATTTATTGATCTATTCATATATCCAACCACCTCTTTACTGATAATAAGTCCTCCAAATAGACTTTCTGGTGAAATGCAGAGAATTCTACAGCTCTCCAAGAGCTATAGCATAGGTGACTGGTACTTTTACCAGAATCACACTGTGATCCGAATATATGGCTGTGAGTTGTGCCCCTACAAATTGCCAAAATATGTGCCAATGTGATTGTTTGCTTGGAATACTTTAGACAATTCATCCAAGCAGATGTAATTCATTTCTGTGAGGCCATGAAAAAGGCACAACTTAAAATAAGAAATCAACTCGGCCCTTTCACCTTCAATCAGAGAGAAGCCTGGAAAGAGGCTGATGAGATTCTAGGGCAAAGACTCAAACTAAAAAAAAGTTTCTATTGGGCACCATATGACCCCAATCATTTCATAAGTTATAGGAAAGTCAAAAATAAGCTACCAGCATATGTTCACTGTCCAATCCCTGAAATCCAGCAATATGCTAATCAACCAGAGTGGCTAGAGGGCACATTGTTTGAAGAGATAATTGGAGAAGAGAAATTGGAAAAGGAAATGAAAGAGCTTGCAAAAACACTTGACCTGGACTCTTTTGGACAGGTACCCTTCAAGCTGCCCCAACACATTGGAGGTGATACATCTTTTGCTGAGAGCACACAGCAAGCATCAGAAAAGGCCAGTTCAAGAGCAAAGGGCAAGGAAGTAATGGATACAGAAGAGAAGACCATGGTTGATCAGCCCACCACAACAAAAGAATAGGGAGAATGCCAAGCTCCCCTAGCTCAAACCAAGGCATCAAAAGCCCCTGTACTACAGACTCCTCAAAATAAGGAAAAGAGCAGAAAGAGAGACAGAGAAGAGGATGCCCCTACCAGTGGACCATCAGAATGACTAGGAGATAAGAGGCAGAGGTTGAATCCCTATTCTGAGGAGGAATTTGTGGAAGATACCACAAGCACCATGAGAGAACAGGAAAGGACTGAGCGGCAAACATCTCCATTACCTGGCACCTTAGCTAGCTCATTCTAGCAAGAGCTAGAGAGGAAACATAGCGTGGAAGCGTCATCCGCCAGGCCTCAAAGCAAGAAAAGCTCAGATATCAAGAAAACTTTCACTGATATAAAAGCTAGAAATGATCCAGTGAGGATGCAACTTTATAATCATCTGATGAGGACAGCACCTACCAATCAACAAAGGCTAATGGCTGCTTATGATATTCAGGAAAAGAAAATGATCCTCAGCCATTTCAAGCCCAAGACACAACAACCTCAGTCAGTTGCTAATTATATAAGAACCAATCTGGAAGTTTTCTCTAAATATATTCACCCAATTGCCCAGATTGAATTACATAAGCAAATTGGGGAGATGGTGTATGCCACCTTGGCAGATAAGGAATTGCTTGCTCACAAATTGAAAAATTCATTGAACAATACCTCTACCCAATTAGAATTAGAAAAGACTTCCTCCTTAGCTAAGGACAACAGGATTAGGTCGTTAGAAGAAATCATCATTGAGCTTGGGCATAACCCTAAGGATGCAAAGGGCATCAAAGCACTAATCAAGAAGAAGGAGGAGGACATTGCATCCATCAAAAGGCAATTAAAGTTGCCAATTACAGTGCATCCACAAACTTCGGAAGTTTCACAGCAGAAAGAGGAAGAGGACATGGTAAGTCTGCTAATGAGGATGAACGAGATTGGAAGAAATAGAGAAAACATTGGAGAAGGCAATTAAAGTGAAGCAGGGAGAGTCGACCTCCCAGCCACCTAAAATAGCTCCAACAGGTGCCACTGCTCCCCCCACAAGTACAACAGCAGTACCTCCTACCATCCTAGCATCAACAATAGATACCTCAGCTTCAACAGCAACAACAGGGCCAGATACCAGCATGGGCATGGATGAAATAATGAAAGTAGTAAAAGAGCTGGAAGCTCAAATGTCAGAGCTCAAAGAGGCAAAAGAAAACCTAGCCAAACTAGAGGTGAGCTATGACAAGTCAAAAATAACAGTGGTAGAAAAAACAAGAGAAGTAAAGGCCTTGGAGAACAAGGTGAAATAATTGGAAAGGGATCTCACCTTACGTAAACCTCTAGCAAACATCAAAATGATCTTGTGGACAAAGATTGGCCAGTGTATTACTGACCAATGTCTATCAATTCAAACAATCCATGGACAAATTAGATTGATAGAAAGGGCCCAAGAGAAAATTCAAAGGGCTAGGGCATCATTGGGAAATATGCCTGAGCAAGCCAATAGGCTCATCCATTTTTTGAATACTCATACTAAAGAATAGCTAGCAGCTTTAGAGTTCTCGGACAAGACAGACACCATTTTGACAGTGAAGAAGGTGCTAGCAATGAGAAATTTTGTATAGACTTTGGAAAGGAAATGCCAAGAGATGCAGATGGATATTAATGCGTTCACAGAGAAGTTCACAATCTTGCAGCAGAAGGGTCCACCCAGTTTGCTAACCAGCAATCAAAAACTATTATCACATCAACAATATGCTCACAGGGTAAACATGTATGTTACAAATCAGATGACAGCATCATCGAGCACTTCAGATGACACAGGAACTCCTTCCGGACAAAGTTTATATGACAAATTGGAAAATTTGTTTTATATAGAAAATGAAATAAATCATCTTTTTGAAGTTAAGCCTAACTTTTATAGGTATACTGAGGTTGACGAAACACTTGTGAAAATACAAAGACATCAGTTACCTATAGACCAATGGTGGCAGAGTCTGCTGGAAATTTTACCAAGGTAATTTGTATCTTTTTGTGTATTTACACTTGGTCAAATAGCAAGACACGTGGGAGATATATAGGAAGGAGCTCAAGCGAGGATTAGGACGCGTTAAAGCTAAATGAAGAGCAGGTGAAAGGATCAAGACAACAACACAGGAATGCAATTTAAAGACACAACTACCAGCCGAATTCCTGAGCTGAAAAGTCAAAAATATCTTGTCAGTTAAAGCAGCCAGCACAACCACAATTACTCCTACATTTATTTCTGCATTTATTCCCTTGTCAGTGTAGGTGAAGGAAGTTATTGCTTCATATCTTATCTACAAGATATTTTGTAACTCTCTTTTTGTATAAATACCTCCCCAAGGAATGTATTCAGGGTTGGTGATTTTCCTCTTTGGACCACACTGTAACTCTGATATTTTTAATACAAGGGTTGTTGAAGTGCACTGGTGCTGGACCATTTGAATGTGGATTAGATGTTCTGAGCTCTGCTACAGAATTCCTATGTCTTTGTTTGGATCAATAAGTTATTCTAAACTATGTTTTTGTGTTTTCTATGTTTGCAAATTTCATATATGTTTCATAATCTTAACAACAGGGAAAAAGAATAGCCCAGAACTTGTTTAAATACAGTCTGTGTTCAATTCCTGTTATTATTTATGTTTTCATCAGAACTAGCATAAACAGAAATTCTTTGATGCTTATGTTTCCACTAATTCTTTCACTTTGAAAATTGCCAAGGAATTCTTCATTGCTCCTTGAAAATATTCATGCACCTTCCCTCTGCCACCATGATAAAGGATTCTTGAGGGCACTTCACCCCCTGGCTTACATCCCATCAATTTCTAGATTTCAATATTCTTCCAAAACTGATTAGCTTGCTCTGTAGTATTTCCCTTTATCACAGAAACACACTCAACAGTCCATCTTCATAGACTCCATTTCCCAATGGAATAAACTCTTTCAGACTTGCATCCTAGCTCTATTTAAAATCACCATCCAAACAAGCTTAAAACAAAACTCTGCACATCATAACTAGCATAACAACTTCAAAAAACAAAGTTAAATTATAAAGAGAGAGCCCTCTCTAGATGCAGTTTGGCTAGAAATTGTATCTAAAATATTGGTTAGTGGTTACCTCGGCCCTATTCCCTTTTCTCATAATTTTTGGGGAAAAACCTAAATGATAACATCATTGGCAACTCCACTGGGGACCTAAATGAATGTCTGTTACTAATGTCTAATCTCTAAAGCTGCAGATGGAGCCTGAAGCTAACCAGGCAGCCTTTGAAACTGTCTTTGCTATGCAATGACAAGAGTAAATAAAAGCTACTTCAGTCTAACTCCAGTTTAGATTTAGATTTTAAACAACTATCTCAAAGATTTGTTTGGCCATCCTTGTTTCAAACCTACCTGAAGGAAAGCCCAACTCCTCCTACATTTCAAGTGCTTCCTTGAAGATATTGTCAAAACTTGTATCCTCCAAATATTCCCTGAAAACAACCAAAACGTACTTTAGAAGATGGCTCCAAAGAAGAAAACTCATTACACTAGGTCAAACCCAAACTCGAATCCTCCAACTATTTTTGACAATCCAAATTTGATTGCTAAGAGCCTTAGAAACCTATTCAAACTAAACCTACTACAGCAAAATCTCAAGCCCTTCTTCCTATTGCTGTAGCTTCTTCCAGTTCACCTTTATCACTCCAAAATCTCTTTTCCACCCCTCCATCCACAACACTTATCCCTGTGCTTCCAGTTGTCCCACTTTTCCCTGCTAATATGGAAAATAGATATGCTCCCTTGCAGTTGCCTGCCAATCCAGGGGCTATGCCAGATGATTATCAAGGAAAAATTACCTATTTTGATGGTACTGCCACTTACACTGCTCAACGACATACCAAGAAGATGATAGACTATTTTGAAAACTATGAGATTGATGATGATGATGTCAGGATGAAAATTTTTGTCCAGAGATTAAATGGTGATGTAAGGACATGGTTTAGGTCACTCCCTGCAAACACAATAGCTAATCCAGATGCCCTTTATCAGACTTTCCTGAATAGGTGGGAGAAGAAAAACGACCCTTTACACATCTTAACAGAATATGAGAACTTAAAGAGAGGCCCATAGGAAAGTATCCAAGATTATTGTGCCAGGTTCAACAATACCTACCTTGCTATTCCGATAAATCTTAGACAACCACCAAACTTAGCATTGATCAAATTCCCTGATGGATTTGACTCAGACATGGCTTACCAGCTCAGGGAGAGAGCTCCTCTTAGCCTTGAAGATATGCAGAGCATAACTATGAGCACTGAAGCCAATCTGATTTCTAAACGAAATCTAGCTAGATCTGAAAGGAGAACAAATTTCAAAGAAGAACCATTTTCCTTTGAACAAAAACTTCATGCAATCATTAAAGGCATGGACAGGCTAGGAGATATAGTGGAAACAATTGAGAGGAAAAATTCATGGGAAATCCAACCAAACAACAATGCAAGAAATCCAAACTTTAGAAAAAATCAAAACCCCAATTTAGGAAAAGTTGGTCGAGACCAAAATATAAGGCCCCCCTTCCAAGAAAGCTATGTAGAAGCCTCCACATCTAGTGACCCAACAGAGGACCCCCACATTAACCTAATGGGTCTCAATAGTGGCCAACCAATTTTCCTAACTCAAGAAGATCAAGAGGCTCATACTCTTAGTCAGTGTCAAATGAAATCAGGGGAATCCATTGATTTTAAGCAAGGGTATGAAACAACTGTGTATGAAGTCCACAAGTAGTACAACTTGAGAAGTAGGAGAATAGACATCTCTGATGATCCCTAGCAGAATACAATCAAGCAACCTACCAAAACCAAACTCAAGGACTCTCATATACCAATTATCCCTAAATCAGCTTCCAATCCAAGTAGTCCAACAGTTGAAGATGTTTCAGACAAAGATAAATCAAAACAGCACCCTACATCTGTTTCCCCACTCAGAGAGATTGTAGAGGAACCTTTGGAAGATGGTGTGCAAGTAACTCCAGCTCATCATAAAATTGCAGTAAAAGAGGCAATTGTTGAAAACTTATTGGAAAAACATAATCTTGCTGCCCAAAATGTCAAAATACAAACAGAAAAACCCTTTAATATGGAGGCAGAAATAGTAAGTTAAAAGTATCCATCCCATTATATGAATTGGCTAAGAATGAAGTTTTTAGAGAACAAATCAGTAGATCACTACAATTTTAGAAAACAAAGATTCAGTGAACATCCTTGATGATCAACCAGAACTTATATTTGGCCCTGAAGCAAATGGTAAATCAGTAGATGGAGGAGTTCCTCCCTCTATGTAAGTTTAAACATTCATGACAAGGTGCTTCACAATGAAATGTTTGATTCAAGAGCTTCCCATAATCTAATGCCAAAATCTGTCATGGAAAAGTTGGACCTAGATATCACAAGCCCATACAAAGACCTATTTTCCTTTGATTCTAGTCAGGTCCGGTGTCTAGGCTTAATCAAGGATTTATGTGTGTCATTAGTCCAATATCCAGCCAAGACAATTCTCATGGATGTGGTGGTAGTTAATATTCCACCCAAGTATGGAATGTTGTTATCTAGATCTTGGGGTGCCAAGCTACAAGGATCTTTGCAACTAGACATGTCTTATGCCACCATCTCAGTCTTCGGCTAGCCTAAAAGGCTATACCGAGAAGATTTGAAGTATGTGGTAAGTAGTCAAGAAAAACCCCAAAAGTTTCCCATTTATTCTATGCATTTAGACATGGAATCTTTTATCTTATACAACGCTGAGATTCAAACCAAAACTGATGTTAAAATTGTGGCTTTAAGTCAGGATGAATTCCTAGACAAAGAATCCACAGTTCAGATTCAAGAAGTCTTGGAAAACAATAAATTGACAGTCACACATGAGGAATCCCATGAGACTAAAAATTCCAACCATGCCTGCTGAGCAAATTGAAAAAGCTCCTAATACCAGTTCAAATCAAGAAAACCTATGGTATCTAGAGTTTGATGGATCTGTTAATAAGCTAGGAGCAAGGGGCAGGGGTTTGGATACACAACATCAAGAATGACCACACTGAGGGACATGCATTTAGATTAGATTTCAGATGCACTAACAACATGGCCAAATATGAAGCCCTCCTCTTAGGTCTCAAAGTGATAAAAAACTCAGGTGCAGCTCGAATATCAATTTTTGGAGACACTGAGCTCATCATTCAACAAATAAAGGGTAACTTCATTACAAATGATCTTAGACTGGGGTCATATAGAGCTGCCACAATGGAAATTGTGAACACCTTTCTTGAATCCCATTTGACCAAGATTCGAAGGAATCAAAATTTGCATACTCATAGCCTAGAAACCTTTGCAAGCACTTGCAAATTGCCATTTAAGCCCAATCATCGATTGACTGCCAAATTCAAACATAGACCTGCTGTACCAGATAATGTCAAAAATTGGCAGGTGTTTGAAAATGACACACAAATCAACAATTTCCTGACTTTGAAAGAGGAGTTCTCAAGCACCAAAATGGATTCCAACACAATAGATGAAAGCCATCAAATAGACAAAGTTGAAACACATATCTCTGCTAAAACAACAAACCAAATTCTACATCCCATTAAGTTTACCAAAACAGATTTACAGGAACTTCATGAAAAGGAAGATGAGGAGGCAATTATAGTATAATGTGAAGTCATTGAGTTGAAGGATAATTTTCTACCTACAGGCCTCACTCCTTTAGAGAACATTTTTGACTCAAATGACATCTCTAGGAAACCTAAAATGCCGCCATTAAATGCAGAAATTGAGGACTGTAATTTAGGAACTGCAGAAAATCCCAAAATGATAAAATTTTCCAAATCTTTGCCTCCTAACCAAAAACTCAAGTATAGTGAACTATTCAAAGGATTTCAAGATGTCTTTGCATGGAGTTATGAGGACCTAAAGTCTTATGATACTGCAGTCATCCAACACACAATACCTCTCAAAGAAAACCAAAAACCTTTCAAACAGAAACTTAGGAAGGTCAACCCTATGCTACTCCCTTTGATTGAGAAAGAAGTTAAGAGAATGTATGAAGCTAGAATTATAGCTCCAATCATATTTTCCGAATGGGTTTCAAATTTAGTGCCCACTAGAAAGAAGACAGGGGAGATTAGGTTGTGTGTTGATTTGAGAAATTTGAACAAAGTCTCCTTAAAGGACAATTAGCCTTTACCCAAAATGGATCACATTCTGCAAAGCGTAGTGGGTGCTTGAAGGATATCACTATTAGATGGATTCTCAGGCTTCAATCAAATCCTAATGCACCCGGATGATCAAGATAAAACTACTTTCACAACCCCTTGGGGGACATTCAAATATGTGAAAATGCGTTTTCGACTCAAGAATGCAGAGAAACTTTTCAAAGAGCCATGGATATTGTTTTTGCCAAAGAGATCCATGATTTTTTAGTCATTTACCTAGATGACCTTACAGCTTTCTCCAAATCAGATCAAGAACACCTAGATCATCTCAGGCAAGTATTCTTAATTTGCAGAAAATATGGTATATCACTAAATCCAAAGAAATCATTGTTTGGCCTAGAAGAAGGAAAATTATTGGGCCATATCGTCTCTAAAGAAGGAATTAGAATTGATCCGGACTGAATACAAGCTATCTTACAAGTCCCTCACCCAAGAAACATTAAAGAACTATAAGCCTTTTTGGGGAAGATCAACCTTTCTAAGAAGATTCATACCAAATCTGGCTGAGCTAATAAGATTGCTAAACAACATGCTCAAAAAATACTCTAAGGTTAAGTGGAAAATAGAAACTAAGCAAGCCTTTGAAGAAATCAAAAAAGCTTTGACTCAAACACCAGTCCTCACAAGCCCCAATTTTGACAAGAACTTTATCATATTCTCATTTGCATCAGAACATACAATTGTTGATGTTTTGCTCCAAAAAGATGACCAGGGATGTGAAAAACCCATAGCCATCTTTAGCAAAGCCATTAGAGATGCTCCATTCAAATATCAAATCATGGAGAAACAAGCATATGCACTTGTAAAGGCCATCAAGGACTTCAAATTTTACATTTTGTACTCTCATGTGATTGCTTATGTACCCAACACTATTGGTAAAGACATCCTGACCCAAGAAGGCATTGAAGGTAAAAGGGGCAAATGGATAGCTACCATACTGGAATATGACATTGAAATTAAACCAACAAAACTGATAAAAGGACAAGGACTAGATAAACTCATGACTGAAACTAACTTTCAAACCCTTGACATAAATCAACTGGATAATGAGCAGGAGATGGCGACTCCACAGATCAATCAAGCCTTTTTACAATCACCTTGGTATGCTGAAATATATTTTGTATTATTAAACCTACAAGCTCCTCCAGGATTATCCAGAACTAAGAAGAGATTTTTGAAAATGAAAGCTTCCAAGTTTTGCATTTTAGATCATGCTCTCTTTTGGGAAAACCATGAAGGTGTTTTATTAAATTGTCTAATCAAAGAAGAAACTGACAAAGTACTTAAACAATTTCATGCGGGGATTGCGGTGGACATTTATATTGGAAATCAACTGATGATAAAATTCTAAGGGCTGGATTTTATTGGCCCACCCTATTTACTGATGTGAAAAAATATGTAACTTCTTGCCACAGATGCCAAATTTTTGAAGGCAAGAAAAAGTTGCTGCCTCTACCCCTCAAGCCCATTTCCACTGAAAAACCATTTCAACAATGGGGTTTAGACTTCATTGGGGAAATCCGCCCTTCATCCTCTGGCCAGCACAAATGGATTTTGACTGCTACAGACTATTTTACCAAGTGGATAGAGGCCATCCCTTGTAGGCAAGCCAATGACTCAGTAATCATGCAATTCCTTGAGACAAACATCTTGTCTAGGTTTGGCTGCCCAGAGAAAATTATTACAAACAATTTTGCTGCCTTTAAGTCTAAGAGAATGATTAATTTATGTCATAAATACCACATTACCTTGGGCCATTCTACAACCTATTACCCTCAAGGTAATGGCCTAGCTGAATCCTCCAACAAGAGCTTGATCAACATCATTAAGAAAGTCTTGGAGGAAAACAAGAAAAATTGGCATAAAAAGCTTGTAAATGCACTATGGGCAAACAGATTGACCACTAAGAGATCTATTGGGACCAGTCCCCATCAATTGGTTTATGGAATGGAGGCAGTATTCCCTTCTTCTTTGGGAATCCCAGTGATAAAGTTGCTACAAGAGATACAGGCAGAACCTAATGATATTCAGAGAAGGATCAATCAAACTATTCACTTGCAGCAGACAAGAGAGGAGATCTATCATAGAGCTCAAGTTCTACAAGAAAAGCTTAAAAAGATATTTGATAAAAGAACCAAAGAAGAGGATTTCTTCATTGGGGATAAAGTTTTAAAGTGGGATTCCAGAAGAGAAGATAGGGGAAAACATGGAAATTTTGATTTTTTATGGAGAGGACCATTTATCATTCAGACTGTACAAGGAAATAACACCTACTTTTTGAAAAGCCTGGATGGTACAGAGGCAGATGATGGACCAGTCAATGGCAGAATGCTGAAGCACTATTTTGATCCACTTTGTTAAAAATACCAGAACTTTAATTTGTACATAGTAGTGTTTACTTTCTACAGTTTATTACAACAATAGGATAGGGAATAGGTTGCAGCAAATTTTGAGGAAAAGGCAAGGAATTGTGCCAGCTTTGGGTATTGCATTTTAAGCCTATCAGAAAAAGCTAAAGAGGCAGACTTTGGAGCTATGAAAATGATGGAAAATAATCAAACAGAGTACCCAAAACAGAGCTGCAATTTTTGGGATGAGTGCATAAGAAATACAAGCATTACAGAGGAGCCATTTTTTGAAAAACAAAGGAGAAATTTTAGAATACAGCAAGAACTAAATATAAGGCCATCTAACCTGCTGTTCTTGACTTTTCACTAGGAACAGCCATCCCCAAGTGGAGCCACTGTTAGCTTCCTATACCAATAGGTCTCATTTTTCATGATTGACTGAAGAAGTGCCAAATATGTTCATTCTTTCCATGCTGAAAAGTTCCATATTTTGTAGCATTTCACAATATACTAGTGGTTAACTCTTACCACAGTTGATGAATAGCCAGATAGTCTAATCCTAGCTAGATCGTGTTTGAATTTACTTGTCTTAGGATAGAGAATAAAGGTCTGTACAAACAGCTCAAGCTTGGCAAACGAGTAGTTAGGTAGAGAAGCAAAGGGTCTCAACAGCTTAATCTGAGCCATGGAAGAGATGATGGTAGACTTAGATAGGAGGGTAGCTAAAATAAAAGAGAAGAATCAGGGTTTGCTAGTTCAAATGCACCCAATGAAAATGAATAAAAAATGTCAGGTGTACTAGGTTGGGTAGGCAGTTTTGATGTGGGAGGAGCAGGTCTATGAGCAATTTGCTCCTTTGAAACAAGTTTCATCTCATAAAAATCATAAGGTGTCATGGCAAGGTGGTTACAAAACAAATGGAGCATCACTAATTTCCCTCCCCATTTTTCCAAGAAACACTTACTAACATTCCCCCCAAGGACAATGAGATCTTCTCATTGCCTTTAGTCCACTTCATCTCATAGAAAAACTAAGTGAAAATGTGTTTTCACCTAGGAAAAAGAAGCCACATTTCTTGTGCAAAATGTCTTTATTCAATTTTGCCAAGTTTCCTAAACTTCACAACTTGGTATCCTTTCATTCCCCTATGCCTAAGTTTTCAATCTATAAACTTAGCCTTTTTTGATACATATCCTTTCTACATATTCATATTAACCCCCTAACTCTACTATATAACTCCTATATAACTTTTTCCCTCCCCCTATTGTATAAAATACATAAGAAATCCCAAAAAACCAAATATCCCAACCCTTGGCAATATAGCCATATAATAAATATTTTTCGGGAATTATAAGGTTCACCTGCAACCTTATAGTAACCCTTAGTGTGCATAAAAACCTTGGGTTTCATTTAACCTTTGGTTATATGAATAACCAACTGGCCGTAGTCCAGAGTTGAAATACACTAAAAAACCCCGGAAAAACATTATATAGCGCCAATATATTAAGGTGGGTCTCCATGCCATGCCCCCGCAACTTGCCATTCGTTGTCGACCGTTGGATCGGGACTCTTAGATCCAACGGTGCGGAATCGTATCGCGATGCCCCCAGCGCCCGTATGTTATGTTCTGGGAAAATGGCGGTTTCGTCGCCGTACAGAGGACATGCATCGCTCACCCACATGTATCGCAACCCCCCCACTCAATACCACTGCTACCCGAAAAGTGGTGCGATAATACTACTTACCGCCCTCACTCCCCGCCGCTGACGTCATATCCACGTCAGCTCGACGTCACTCTTGCCACCTCAGTGCCAAGTCATCTGCCACGTCACCTTCCGTACCCCGCTACATGACAAGAAATATACGTCATGATGATGTCATCACAAAAAGCGCCAAAAAGCCCATAAAGCCAATTTTTGTTAAAAAAACCCGTAAAATTGGTTGTTTTTTACCATTGTCATTGTGTTATTTTACTGAGCTTTTGCGTGCATACGACGACGAATTCACCAGCAAACCTTTAGTCCACCACCTCGACCACCATAGCTCGGCGCCCCACTCTACAAATCATCTCCCAACCAGCAAGTAACTCCAGTGCGTTGTGAAAAACAAGTATTTACCATAATCCTGCTAAAAACCCTCTGAATTTCGAATTTTCACTATGAAAATTGTCCAGGCAACCTAGAAACCTGTTAAAATTTGCCCTGCTGCCTACACATAAATACACCAGGACCACTTATTCATTAAAAAACTTGCACATTGGACACCCCTCTGTACAATTCGCCTAGCAAGCCGAGCAAAACAGGTACTCACCTGAGTCTTCCTCCCAAGCTCCCTGATTGACTTCTCTCTGCAAAATTGCCCACTGAAACTACTATTTTGCCACATTTTACTATAAAAACTACCAACTCTGCCCCACTCAGCAAATCTCTCCCATCTAAGTTGAGCTCTAGGTCTGTTTGGTCAGTAATTGCCAAAGGAAAGGCCCTGAAACTATTGCTACTCATTCCTTGAAGAACAAACCCTCCATGCTTCATTTTTTGCTTCAAATTCTGCCCACCAGAGTCAAAACAAAGAACTCCAATTTACAGATCCTCTGGAAAAAGTCCCAGGGCCTCTATTTTACCCATTGCTACTATAAAGACCCACATTTCAATCAAAAACACCAGAGAAATTATAAAGATGGAAGCACCTTCTCCAGTAGCCCTCAATGTGGCCCCTCTCAATGCCCCACATAAAGAGATGGAATGGTTACCCCCTAGCTGACAAGGATTTCTAGATTAATGACATAATGGCTATCAAATCTCATCTCCAGGCCTTCTGTGAGATCGGGAACAACCATAGAAACAAAGCTGACATCTTTGGGATTTGGGAGTCCAATATGCCCATGTACTACCTTCCTTGTGTAAATGTTTTTCCTGGCCTCATTCGCCAATGCCATGCCAATTATAAGCGCACTCAAAGGGCAGTGATGGATCCTTCTGGGACAGTTCTCTTCTATATCACCCCTGAATCAATAAATGAGGTGCTTCATTTCAAACCAACTGGGCCATTGACTCCTCTTTCCTTGGGATTTCTGCTTGACCAAGGTGCCAAATTGCCAAGTGCAGAGATAACCAGAATTGGCAAAATATTTATGAAACCCAATTGTCAACCTCAGGAACCTCCTCCATACCTGGACACTTGTTTTAATGAAGTAGAAAAGTTTATTATTGACATGTTAGCCTACATCCTATGATTCACAACTAGTGAGTATGTAGATGAAACCACATTGGTCCTGTTATCCACCTTTTCTCCAGGACAGCCCCCTGCTGTCAGGTATGACTATGCCACCTTCATAGCTGATAAGATCCATGAGAAATTCATGAGCATGGAAAGAGAAAGAGTGTTTAAATACACATCATACATATATCGTTTGTTTCTCTACTATCAGTCAGATAGTTTTCAAGTTCCCCTCAGAAAATTTGATGTCAAGGGAGAGCCAAGGTCTGTAATCTTCTGGACCCCAGTCTTCCACCATGTTTACTATTCTCCTTATACTTATTGTGAATTTATTGATCTATTCATATATCCAACCACCTCTTTACTGATAACAAGTCCTCCAAATAGACTTTCTGGTGAAATGTAGAGAATTCTACAGCTCTCCAAGAGCTATAGCATAGGTGACTGGTACTTTTACCAGAATCACACTGTGATCCGAATATATGGCTGTGAGCTGTGCCCCTATAAATTGCCAAAATATGTGCCAATGTGATTGTTTGCTTCGAATACTTTAGACAATTCATCCAAGCAAATGTAATTCATTTCTGTGAGGCCATGAAAAAGGCACAACTTAAAATAAGAAATCAACTCGGCCCTTTCACCTTCAATCAGAGAGAAGCCTGGAAAGAGGCTGATGAGATTCTTGGGCAAAGACTCAAACTAAAATAGAGCTTCTATTGGGCACCATCTGACCCCAATCATTTCATAAGTTATAGGAAAGTCAAAAATAAGCTGCCAGCATATGTTCACTGTCCAATCCCTGAAATCCAGCAATATGCTAATCAACCAGAGTGGCTGGAGGGCACATTGTTTGAAGAGATAATTGGAGAAGAGAAATTGGAAAAGGAAATGAAAGAGCTTGAAAAAACACTTGACCTGGACTCTTTTGGACAGGTACCCTTCAAGCTTCCCCAACACATTGGAGGTGATACATATTTTGCTGAGAGCTCACAGCAAGCATCACAAAAGGCCGGTTCAAGAGCAAAGGGCAAGGAAGTAATGGATACAGAAGTGCATACCATGGTTGATCAGCCCACCACAACAAAAGAATAGGGAGAAGGCCAAGCTCCCCTAGCTCAAACCAAGACATCAAAATCCCCTGTGCTACAGACTCCTCAAAATGAGGAAAAGAGAAGAAAGAGAGACAGAGAAGAGGATGCCCCTGCCAGTGGACCATCAGAATGACCAGGAGATAAGAGGCAAAGGTTGAATCCCTATTCTGAGGAGGAATTTGTGGAAGATACCACAATCACCATGAGAGATCAGGAAAGGACCGAGCAGCAAACATCTCCATTACCTGGCACCTCAGCTAGCTCATTCCAGCAAGAGCTAGAGAGGAAACATAGCGTGGAAGCGTCATCCTCCAGGCCTCAAAGCAAGAAAAGCTCAGATATCAAGAAAACTTTCACTGATATAAAAGCTAGAAATGATCCAGTGAGGATGCAACTTTATAATCATCTGATGAGGACAGCACCTACCAATCAACAAAGGCTAATGGCTGCTTATGATATTCAGGAAAAGAAAATGATCCTCAGCCATTTCAAGCCTAAGACACAGCAACCTCAGTCAACTGCTAATTATATAAGAACCAATCTCGAAGTTTTCTCTAAAGATATTCACCCAATTGCCCAGATTGAATTACATAAGCAAATTGGGGAGATGGTGTATGCCACCTTGGTAGATAAGGAATTGCTTGCTCACAAATTGAAAAATTCATTGAACAATACGTCTACCCAATTAGAATTAGAAAAGGCTTCCTCCTTAGCTAAGGACAACATGATTAGGTCGTTAGAAGAAATCATCATTGAGCTTGGGCATAACCCTAAGGATGCAAAGGGAATCAAAGCACTAGTCAAGAAGAAGGAGGAGGACATTACATCCCTGAAAAGGCAATTAAAGTTGCCAATTACAGTGCATCCACAAACTTCAGAAGTTTCACAGCAGAAAGAGGAAGAGGACATGGTAAGTCTACTAATGAGGATGAACGAGATTGGCAGAAATAGAGCAAACATTGGAGAAGGCAATTAAAGTGAAGCAGGGAGAGTCGACCTCCCAGCCACCTAAAATAGCTCCAACAGGTGCCACTGCTCCCCCCACAAGTACAATAGCAGTACCTCCTACCATCCTAGCATCAACAACAGGTACCTCAGCTTCAGCAGCAACAACAGGGTCAGATACCAGCATGGGCATGGATGAATTAATGAAAGCAGTAAAAGAGCTGGAAGCTCAAATGTCAGAGCTCAAAGAGGCAAAAGAAAAACTAGCCAAAGTAGAGGTGAGCTATGACAAGTCAAAAATAACAGTGGTACAAATAACCAGAGAAGTAAAGGCCCTAGAGAACAAGGTGAAATAATTGGAAAGGGATCTCACCTTACGTAAACCTCTAGCAAACATCAAAATGATCTTGTGGACAAAGATTGGCCAGTGTATTACTGACCAATGTCTATCAATTCAAACAATCCATGGACAAATTGGATTGATAGAAAGGGCCCAAGAGAAAATTCAAAGGGCTAGGGCATCATTAGGAAATATGCCTGAGCAAGCCAATAGGCTCATCCATTTTTTGAATACTCATACTAAAGAATAGCTAGCAGCTTTAGAGATCTCGGGCAAGACAGACACCATTTTGACAGTGAAGAAGGTGCTAACAATGAGAAATTTTGTACAGACTTTGGAAAGGAAATGCCAAGAGATGTAGATGGATATTAATGCATTCACAGAGAAGTTCACAATCTTGCAGCAGAAGGGTCCACCCAGTTTGCTAACCAGTAATCAAAAACTATTATCACATCAACAATATGCTCACAGGGTAAACATGTATGTTACAAATCAGATCACAGCATCATCCAGCACTTCAAATGACACAGGAACTCCTTCTGGACAAAGTTTATATGACAAATTGGAAAATTTGTTTTATATAGAACATGAAATAAATCATCTTTTTGAAGTTAAGCCTAACTTTTATAGGTATACTGAGGTTGATGAAACACTTGTGAAAATACAAAGACATCAATTGCCTACAGACCAATGGTGGCAGAGTATGCTGGAAATTTTACCTAGGTAATTTGTATCTTTCTGTCTATTTACACTTGGTCAAATAGCAAGACACGTGGCAGATATAGAGGAAGGAGCTCAAGCGAGGATTAGGACGTGTTAAAGCTAAATGAAGAGCAGGTGAAAGGATCAAAACAGCAACACAGGAATGCAATTTAAAGACACAACTACCAGCCGAATTCCTGAGCTGAAAAGTCAAAAATATCTTGTCAGTTAAAGCAGCCAGCACAACCAGAATTACTCCTACATTTATTTCTACATTTATTCCCTTGTCAGTGTAGGTGAAGGAAGTTATTGCTTCATATATTATCTACAAGATATTTTGTAACTCTCTTTTTGTATAAATACCTCCCCAAGGAATGTATTCGGGGTTGGTGATTTTCCTCTTTGGACCACACTGTAACTCTAATATTTTTAATACAAGGGTTGTTGAAGTGCACTGGTGCTGGACCATTTGAATGTGGATTTGATGTTCTGAGCTCTGCTACAGAATTCCTATGTCTTTCTTTGGATCAATAAGTTATTCTAAACTGTGTTTTTGTGTTTTCTATGTTTGCAAATTTCATATATGTTTCATAATCTCAACAACAGGGAAAAAGAATAGCCCATAACTTGTTTAAGTACACTCCGTGTCAATTCCTGTTATTATTTATGTTTTCTTCAGAACTAGCATAAACATAAATTCTTAGATGCTTCTGTTTCCACTAATTCTTTCACTTTGAAAATTGCCAAGGAATTCTTCACTGCTCCTTGAAAATATTCATGCACCTTCCCTCTGCCACCATGATAAAGGATTCTTGACGGCACTTTACCCCCTGGCTTACATCCCATCAATTTGTAGATTTCAATATTCTTCCAAAACTGATTAGCTTGCTCTGTAGTATTGCCCTTTATCACAGAAACACACTCAACAGTCCATCTTCATAGACTCCATTTCCCAATGGAATAAACTCTTTCATACTTGCATCCTAGCTCTGTTTAAAATCACCATCCAAACAAGCTTAAAACAAAACTCTGCACATCATAACTAGCATAACAACTTCAAAAAACAAAGTTAAATTATAAAGAGAGAGCCCTCTCTAGATGCAGTTTGGCTAGAAATTGCATCTAAAATATTGGTTAGTGGTTACCTCGGCCGTATTCCCTTTTCTCATAAGTTTTGGGGGAAAACCTGAATGATAACATCATTGGCAACTCCACTGTGGACTTGAATGAATGTCTGTTACTAATGTCTAATCTCTAAAGCTGCAGATGGAGCCTGAAGCTAACCAGGAAGCCTTTGAAATTGTCTTTGCTATGCAATGACAAGAGTAAATAAAAGCTACTTCAGTCTAACTCCAGTTTAGATTTAGATTTTAAACAACTATCTTAAAGATTTGTTTGGCCATCCTTGTTTCAAACCTACCTGAAGGAAAGCCCAACTCCTCCTACATTTCAAGTGCTTCCTTCATGATATTGTCAAAACTTGTATCCTCCAAATATTCCCAGAAAACACCCAAAACATACTTTAGAAGCTGGCTCCAAAGAAGAAAACTCATTACACTAGGTCAAACCCAAACCCAAATCCTCCAACTATGTTTGACAATCCAAATTTGATTGCTAAGAGCCTTAGAAACCTATTCAAACTAAACCTACTACAGCAAAATCTCAAGCCCTTCTTCCTATTGTTGTAGCTTCTTCCAGTTCACCTTTATCACTCCAAAATATCTTTTCCACCCCTCCATCCACAACACTTATCCCTGTGCTTCCAGTTGTCCCACTTTTCCCTGCTAATATGGCAAATAGATATGCTCCCCTGCAGTTGCCTGCCAATCCAGGGGCTATGCCAGATGATTATCAAGGAAAAATTACCTATTTTTATGGTACTACCACTTACACTACTCAACAACATACCAAGAAGATGATAGACTATTTTGAAAACTATGAGATTGATGATGATGATGCCAGGATGAAAATTTTTGTCCAGAAATTAAATGGTGATGTAAGGACATGGTTTAGGTCACTCCCTGCAAACACAATAGCTAATCCAGATGCCCTTTATCAGACTTTCCTGAATAGGTGGGAGAAGAAAAACGACCCTTTACACATCTTAATAGAATATGAGAACTTAAAGAGAGGCCCATAGGAAAGTATCCAAGATTATTGTGCCAGGTTCAACAATACCTACCTTGCTATTCCAATAAATCTTAGACCACCACCAAACTTAGCATTGATCAAATTCCCTGATGGATTTGACTCAGACATGGCTTACCAGCTCAAGGAGAGAGCTCCTCTTAGCCTTGAAGATATGCAGAGCATAACTGTGAGCACTGAAGCCAATCTGATTTCTAAACGAAATCTAGCTAGATCTGAAAGGAGAACAAATTTCAAAGAAGAACCATCTGCCTTTGAACAAAAACTTCATGCAATCATTAAAGGCATGGACAGGATAGGAGATATAGTGGAAACAATTGAGAGGAAAACTTCATGGGAAGTCCAACCAAACAACAATGCAAGAAATCCAAACTTTAGAAAAAATCAAAACCCCAATGTAGGAAAAGTTGGTCGAGACCAAAATATAAGGCCCCCCTTCCAAGAAAGCTATGTAGAAGCCTCCACATCTAGTGAACCAACAGAGGACCCCCACATTAACCTAATGGGTCTCAATAGGGGCCAACCAATTTTCCTAACTCAAGAAGATCAAGAGGCTCATACTCTTAGTCAGTGTCAAATGAAATCGGGGGAATCCATTGATTTTAAGCAAGGGTATGAAACAGCTGTGTATGAAGTTCACAAGTAGTACAACTTGAGAAGTAGGAGAATAGACATCTCTGATGATCCCTAGCAGAAGACAATCAAGCAACCTACCAAAACCAAACTCAAGGACTCTCGTATACCAATTATCCCTAAATCAGCTTCCAATCCAAGTAGTCCAACAGTTGAAGATCTTTTAGACAAAGATAAATCAAAACAACACCCTACATCTGTTTCCCCACTCAGAGAGATTGTAGAGGAACCTTTGGAAGATGGTGTGCAAGTAACTCCAGCTCATGATAAAATTCTAGTAAAAGAGGCAATTGTTGAAAACTTATTGGAAAAACACAATCTTGCTGCCCAAAATGTCAAAATACAAACAGAAAAACCCTTTAATATGGAGGCAAAAATAAGTAAGTTAAAAGTATCCATCCCATTATATGAATTGGCTAAGAATGAAGTTTTTAGAGAACAAATCAAAGGATCACTACAATTTTAGAAAACAAAGATTCAGTGAACATCCTTGATGATCAACCAGAACTTATATTTGGCCCTGAAGCAAATGGTAAATCAGTAGATGGAGGAGTTCCTCCCTCTATGTAAGTTTAAACATTCATGACAAGGTGCTTCACAATGCAATGTTTGATTCAGGAGCTTCCCATAATCTAATGCCAAAATCTGTCATGGAAAAGTTGGACCTAGATATCACAAGGCCATACAAAGACCTATTTTCCTTTGATCCTAGTCAGGTCCGGTGTCTAGGCTTAATCAAGGATTTATGTGTGTCATTAATCCAATATCCAGCCAAGACAATTCTCATGGATGTGGTGGTAGTTAATATTCCACCCAAGTGTGGAATGTTGTTATCTAGATCCTGGGGTGCCAAGCTACAAGGATCTTTGCAACTAGACATGTCTTATGCCACCATCTCAGTCTTCGGCTAGCCTAAAAGGCTATAGCGAGAAGCTTTGAAGTATGTGGTAAGTAGTCAAGAAAAACCCCAAAACTTTCCCATTTATTCTATGCATTCAGACATGGAATCTTTTATCTTATACAACACTGAGATTCAAACCCAAACTGATCTTAAAATTGTGGCTTTAAGTCAGGATGAATTCCGAGACAAAGAATCCACAGTTCAGATTCAAGAAGTCTTGGAAAACAACAAATTGATAGTCACACATGAGGAATCCCATGAGACTAAAAATTCCAACCATGCCTCCTGAGCAAATTGAAAAAGCTCCTAATACCAGTTCAAATCAAGAAAACCTATGGTATCTAGAGTTTGATGGATCTGTTAATAAGCTAGGAGGAGGGGCAGGGGTTTGGATACACAGCATCAAGAATGACCACACTGAGGGACATGCATTTAGATTAGATTTCAGATGCACTAACAACATGGCCGAATATGAAGCCCTCCTCTTAGGTCTCAAAGTGATAAAAAACTTAGGTGCAGCTCGAATATCAATTTTGGGAGACACTGAGCTCATCATTCGACAAATAAAGGGTAACTTCATTACAAATGATCTTAGACTGGGGTCATATAGAGCTGCCACAATGGAAATTCTCAACACCTTTCTTGAATCCCAATTGACCAAGATTCGAAGGAATCAAAATTTGTATGCTCATAGCCTACCAACCTTTGCAAGCACTTGCAAATTGCCATTTAAGCCCAATCATCGATTGACTGCCAAATTCAAACATAGACCTGCTGTACCAGATAATGTCAAAAATTGGCAGGTGTTTGAAAATGACACACAAATCAACAATTTCCTGACTTTGAAAGAGGAGTTCTCAAGCACAAAAATGGATTCCAACACAATAGATGAAAGCCATCAAATAGACAAAGTTGAAACACCTATCTCTGCTAAAACAACAAACCAAATTCTACATCCCATTAAGTTTACCAAAACAGATTTACAGGAACTTCATGAAAAGGAAGATGAGGAGGCAATTGCAGTATAATGTGAAGTAATTGAGTTGAAGGATAATTTTCTACCTACAGGCCTCACTCCTTCAGAGGACATTTTTGACTCAAATGACATCTCTAGGAAACCTAAAATGCCGCCATTAAATGCAGAAATTGAGGACTGTAATTTAGGAACTGCAGAAAATCCCAAAATGATAAAATTTTCCAAATCTTTGCCTCCTGACCAAAAACTCAAGTATAGTGAACTATTCAAATGATTTCAAGATGTCTTTGCATGGAGTTATGAGGACCTAAAGTCTTATGATACTGCAGTCATCCAACACACAATACCTCTCAAAGAAAACCAAAAACCTTTCAAACAGAAACTTAGGAGGGTCAACCCTATGCTGCTCCCTTTGATTGAGAAAGAAGTTAAGAGAATGTATGAAGCTATAATTATAGCTGCAATCATATTTTCCGAATGGGTTTCAAATTTAGTGCCCACTAGAAAGAAGACAGGGGAGATTAGGTTGTGTGTTGATTTGAGAAATGTGAACAAAGTCTCCTTAAAGGACAATTACCCTTTACCGAAAATGGATCACATTCTGCAAAGGGTAGTGGGTGCTTCAAGGATATCACTGTTAGATGGATTCTTAGGCTTCAATCAAATACTAATGCACCCGGATGATCAAGATAAAACTACTTTCACAACCCCTTGGGGGACATTCAAATATGTGAAAATGACTTTTCGACTCAAGAATGCAGAGAAACTTTTCAAAGAGCCATGTATATTGTTTTTGCCAAAGAGATCCATGATTTTTTAGTCATTTACCTAGATGACCTTACAGCTTTCTCCAAATCAGATCAATAACACCTAGATCATCTCAGGCAAGTATTCTTAATTTGCAGAAAATATGGTATATCACTAAATCCAAAGAAATCATTGTTTGGCCTAGAAGAAGGAAAATTATTGGGCCATATCGTCTCTAAAGAAGGCATTAGAATTGATCCAGACTGAATACAAGCTATCTTACAAGTCCCTCACCCAAGAAACATTAAAGAACTATAAGCCTTTTTGGGGAAGATCAACCTTTCTAAGAAGATTCATACCAAATCTGGCTGAGCTAATAAGATTGCTGAACAACATGCTCAAAAAAGACTCCAAGGTTAAGTGGACAATAGAAACTAAGCAAGCTTTGAAGAAATCAAAAAAGCTTTGACTCAAACACCAGTCCTCACAAGCCCCAATTTTGACAAGGACTTTATCATATTCTCATTTGCATCAGAACATAAAATTGATGTTGTTTTGCTCCAAAAAGATGACCAGAGATGTGAAAAACCCATAGCCATCTTTAGCAAAGCCATTAGAGATGCTCCACTCAAATATCAAATCATGGAGAAACAAGCATATGCACTTGTAAAGGCCATCAAGGACTTCAAAGTTTACATTTTGTACTCTCATGTGATTGCTTATGTACCCAACACTGTTGGTAAAGACATCCCGACCCAAGAAGGCATTGAAGGTAAAAGGGGCAAATTGATAGCTACCATACTGGAATATGACATTGAAATTAAACCAACAAAACTGATAAAAGGACAAGGACTAGATAAACTCATGACTGAAACTAACTTTCAAACCCTTGACATAAATCAACTGGATAATGAGCAAGAGATGGCGACTCCACAGATCAATCAAGCCTTTTTACAATCACCTTGGTATGCTGAAATATATTTTGTATTATTAAACCTGAAAGCTCCTCTAGGATTATCCAGAACTAAGAAGAGATTTTTGAAAATGAAAGCTTCCAAGTTTTGAATTTTAGATCATGCTCTCTTTTGGAAAAACCATGAAGGTGTTTTATTAAATTGTCTAATCAAAGAAGAAACTGACAAAGTACTTAAAGAATTTCATGCGGGGATTGCGGTGGACATTTATATTGGAAATCAACTGATGATAAAATTCTAAGGGCTGGATTTTATTGGCCCACCCTATTTACTGATGTGAAAAAATATGTAACTTCTTGCCACAAATGCCAAATTTTTGAAGGCAAGAAAAAGTTGTTGCCTCTACCCCTCAAGCCCATTTCCACTGAAAAACCATTTCAACAATGGGGTTTAGACTTCATTGGGGAAATCCACCCTTCATCCTCTGGCCAGCACAAATGGATTTTGACTGCCACAGACTATTTTACCAAGTGGATAGAGGCCATCCCTTGTAGGCAAGCCAATGACTCAGTAATCATGCAATTCCTTGAGACAAACATCTTGTCTAGGTTTGGCTGCCCAGAGAAAATTATTACAAACAATTTTGCTGCCTTTAAGTCTAAGAGAATGATTAATTTCTGTCATAAATACCACATTACCTTGGGCCATTCTACAACCTATTACCCTCAAGGTAATGGCCTAGCTGAATCCTCCAACAAGAGCTTGATCAACATCATTAAGAAATTCTTGGAGGAAAACAAGAAGAATTGGCATAAAAAGCTTGTAAATGCACTATGGGCAGACAGATTGACCACTAAGATATCTATTGGGACCAGTCCCTATCAATTGGTTTATGGAATGGAGGCAGTATTCACTTCTTCTTTGGGAATCCCAGTGATAAAGTTGCTACCAGAGATACAAGCAGAACCTAATGATATTAAGAGAAGGATCAATCAAACTATTCACTTGCAGCAGACAAGAGAGGAGATCTATCATAGAGCTCAAGTTCTACAAGAAAAGCTTAAAAAGATATTTGATAAAAGAACCAAAGCAGAGGATTTCTTAATTGGGGATAAAGTTTTAAAGTGCGATTCCAGAAGAGGAGATAGGGGAAAACATGGAAATTTTGATTTTTTATGGAGAGGACCATTTATCATTCAGACTGTACAAGGAAATAACACCTACTTTTTGAAAATCCTGGATGGTGTTATCACAAAACCAGTACTGATGGCTGCTAATCAGTAAGACCTTATGTAACTGTTTCAGACCAGACTTTTAGCTAGGGATTAGCCTCCCTAACTTGAGAGGGCTCTCTCAAAATAAACTATTCATTTGTCTTTAAGCACAAAGAGGGCTAACTCTTGAAATGAAAATTTAGTAAACATGATGGTTGGACAGACAGCATAACATTTCTTCCATTGGGCTCATTGGGTCAAACATCTTTTCAATAAACTATCAACTGCTCATTCATAGAAGCCAAGGCATGTAATGTTTAAACATTCAAGACATTTCTCAAATAACCATCAACTCGTAAG
>APFE030470573.1:6860-33823 GCA_000404065.3 Pinus taeda | reverse complement strand
TTAGGCACCTACCGGATCGATGTTCTCTTTTCTCCATCTTGCTTCGAATATCTTCACACAGAGAACTAACAGCAGCTATAATTCAAAAACAACTTCGGCTTTGGAGTGCAGGCTCGCTTGCAATGATCCCTTTAAATGAAAACTCGGGCTTCTTTGTGTTTTTTAAAAAAAAATCTCGTCATACAGCAGGCATGTTTACACACCATGAATACACATTATGACACAACCATACCTCATAAAATCTCTTAGAATAATTGTCATGTGCGTGATCCTAAACCTTATGGCGGAATGATAACCTATCATGACCTGGAGAAGACATCAACTGACAAATGTGGACGGACCTAATGACTCATCCCCCCAGACTTGAAATTTCAAGAAAACGCGCTAGAAAAACCCCGAATCCCCGATTTCGTAGCGCAGACAGTTATGAATTGAAAAACCGCGCTACGAAATGGCTGGTAAATGATACGCTGTGAAAAGCCGGAAACATCATTGTGCAGCTAAATTGGCCAATCAGACTGCGCTGCGAAACTGCGCAAAGTACAAATGATGCAAATAAGACAAGACATGCCTTAAACAATAATGATGGAGGGTATCTAACGGTTTTTCACAAGGAATCACATCAATACCTTGTGAAATTCTAATTTCAAAGTGACACACATAGAAACCTATTCACCAAACAAAATTTTTTTATATGAAACTTTGGACATCATTTCATACGTGGACTGTGGTTCTAAGTGATAACAGATGGTACAAAGGCAGATGATGGACCAGTCAATGGCAGAATGCTGAAGCACTATTTTGATCCACTTTGTTAAAAATACCAGCACTTTAATTTGTACATAGTAGTGTTTACTTTCTACAGTTTATTACAACAATAGGATAGGGAATAGGTTGCAGCAAATTTTGAGGAAAAGGCAAGGAATTGTGCCAGCTTTGGGTATTGCATTTTAAGCCTATCAGAAAAAGCTAAAGAGGTAGACTTTGGAGCTATGAAAATGGTGGGAAATAATCAAACAGAGTACCCAAAACAGAGCTGCAATTTTTGGGATGAGTGCATAAGAAATACAGGCACTACAGAGGAGCCATTTTTTGAAAAACAAAGGAGAAATTTTAGAATACAACAAGAACTAAATATAAGGCCATCTGACCTGCTGCTGTTGAATTTTCACTAGGAAAAGCCATCCCCAAGTGGAGCCACTGTTAGCTTCCTATACCAATAGGTGTCATTTTTCATGATTGACTGAAGAAGTGCCAAATATGTTCATTCTTTCCATGCTGAAAAGTTCCATATTTTGTAGCATTTCACAATATACTGGTGGTTAACTCTTACCACAGTTGATGAATAGTCAGACAGTCTAATCCTGGCTAGATCATGTTTGAATTTACTTGTCTTAGGATAGAGAATAAAGGTTTGTACAAATAGCTCAAGCTTGGCAGACAAGTAGTTAGGTAGAGAAGCAAAGGGTCTCAACAGCTTAATCTGAGCCATGGAAGAGATGATGGTAGACTTAGATAGGAGGGCAGCTAAAATAAAAGAGAAGAATCAGGGTTTTCTAGTTCAAATGCACCCAATGAAAATGAATAAAAAATGTCAGGTGTACTAGGTTGGGTAGGCAGTTTTGATGTGGGAGGAGTAGGTCTATGAGCAATTTTCTCCTTTGAAACAAGTTTCATCTCATAAAAATCATAAGGTGTCATGGCAAGGTGGTTACAAAACAAATGGAGCATCACTAATTTCCCTCCCCATTTTTCCAAGAAACACTTACTAACATTCCCCCAAGGACAATGAGATCTGCTCATTGCCTTTAGTCCACTTCATCTCATAGAAAAACTAAGTGAAAATGTGTTTTCACCTAGGAAAAACAAGCCACATTTCTTGTGCAAAATGTCTTTATTCAATTTTGCCAAGTTTCCTAAACTTCACAACTTGGTATCCTTTCATTCCCCTATGCCTAAGTTTTCACTCTATAAACTTAGCCTTTGTCGATACATATCCTTTCTACATATTCATATTAACCCCCTAACTCTACTATATAACTCCTATATAACTTTTTCCCTCCCCCTATTGTATAAAATACATAAGAAATCCCAAAAAAACAAATATCCCAACCCTTGGCAATATAGCCATATAATAAAGATTTTTCGGGAATTATAAGGTTCACCTGCAACCTTATAGTAACCCTTAGTGTGCATAAAAACCTTGGGTTTCATTTAACCTTTGGTTATATGAATAACCAACTGGCCGTAGTCTAGAGTTGAAATACACTAATAAACCCCGGAAGAACATTATATAGCGCCAATATATTAAGGTGGTTCTCCAGGCCGCACCCCCGCAACTTGCCATTCGCTATCGACCGTTGGATCGGGGCTCTTAGATCCAATGGTGCGGAACCGTATCGCGATGCCCCCAGCGCTCGTATGTTATGTTCTGGGAAAATGGCGGTTTCGCCGCCGTACAGAGGACATGCATTGCTCACCCACTTGTATCGCAACCCCCCCACTCAATACCACTGCTACCCGAAAAGTGGTGCGATAATACTACTTACCGCCCTCACTCCCCGCCGCTGACGTCATATCCACGTCAGCTCGACGTCACTCTTGCCACCTCAGCGCCAAGTCATCTGCCACATCACCTTTTGTACCCCGCTACATGACAAGAAATATACGTCATGATGATGTCATCACAAAAAGCGCCAAAAAGCCCAAAAAGCCAATTTTTGTTAAAAAAAACCCGTAAAATTGGTTGTTTTTTACCATTGTCATTGTGTTATTTTACTGAGCTTTTGCGTGCATATGACGACGAATTCACCAGCAAACCTTTAGTCCGCCACCTCGACCACCATAGCTCAGTGCCCCACTCTACAAATCATCTCCCAACCAGCAAGTAACTCCAGTGCGTTGTGAAAAACAAGTATTTACCATAATCCTGCTAAAAACCCTCTGAATTTCGAATTTTCGCTATGAAAATTGTCCAAGCAACCTAGAAACCTGTTAAAATTTGCCCTGCTGCCTGCACATAAATACACCAGGACCACTTATTCATTAAAAAGCTTGCACATTGCACACCCCTCTGTACAATTCACCTAGCAAGCCGAGCAAAACAGGTACTCACCTGAGTCTTCCTCCCAAGCTCCCTGATTGACTTCTCTCTGCAAAATTGCCCACTGAAACTACTATTTTGCCACATTTTACTATAAAAACTACCAACTCTGCCCCACTCAGCAAATCTCTCCCATCTAAGTTGAGCTCTAGGTCTGTTTGGTCAGTAATTGCCAAAGGAAAGGCCTTGAAACTATTGCTACTCATTCCTTGAAGAAAAAACCCTCCAAGCTTCATTCTTTGCTTCAAATTCTGCCCACCAGAGTCAAAACAAAGAACTCCAATTTACAGATCCTCTGGAAAAAGTCCCAGGGCCTCTATTTTACCCATTGCTACTATAAAGACCCACATTTCAATCAAAAACACCAGAGAAATTATAAAGATGGAAGCACCTGCTCCAGTAGCCCTCAATGTGGCCCCTCTCAATGCCCCACATAAAAAGCTGGAATGGTTACCCCCTAGCTGACAAGGATTTCTAGATTAATGACATAATGGCTATCAAATCTCATCTCCAGGCCTTCTGTGAGATCAGGAAAAACCATAGAAACAAGGCTGACATCTTTAGGATTTGGGAGTCCAATATGCCCATGTACTACCTTCCTTGTGTAAATGTTTTTCCTGACCTCATTCGCCAATGCCATGCCAATTATAAGTGCACTCAAAGGGCAGTGATGGCTCCTTCTGGGACAGTTCTATTCTATATCACCCCTGAATCAATAAATGAGGTGCTTCATTTCAAACCAACTGGGCCATTGACTCCTCTTTCCTTGGGATTTCTGCTTGACCAAGGTGCCAAATTGCCAAGTGTAGAGATAACCAGAATTGGAAAATATTTATGAAACCCAATTGTCAACCTCAGGAACCTCCTCCATACCTGGACACTTGGTTTAATGAAGAAGAAAAGTTTATTATTGACATGTTCGCCTACATCCTATGATTCACAACTAGTGAGTATGTAGATGAAACCACATTGGTCCTCTTATCCATCTTTTCTCCAGGACAGCCCCCTGCTGTCAGGTATGACTATGCCACCTTCATAGCTGATAAGATCCATGAGAAATTCATGAGCATGGAAAGAGAAAGAGTGTTTAAATACACATCATACATATATCGTTTGTTTCTCTACTATCAGTCAGATAGTTTTCAAGTTCCCCTCAGAAAATTTGATGTCAAGGGAGAGCCAAGGTCTGTAATCTTTTGGACCCCAGTCTTCCACCATGTTTACTATTCTCCTTATACTTATTGTGAATTTATTGATCTATTCATATATCTAACCACCTCTTTATTGATAAGAAGTCCTCGAGATATAATTTTTAGTGGAATGCAGAGAATTCTACAGCTCTTGAAGAGCTATAGCATAGGTGACTGGTACTTTTACCAGAATCACACTGTGATCTGGATATATGGCTATGAGTTGTGCCCCTATAAATTGCCAAAATATGTTCCAATGCGATTGTTTGCCTTGGAATACTTTAGACAATTCATCCAAGCAGATGTAGTTCATTTCTATGAGGCCAAGAAAAAGGCACAACTTAAAATAAGAAATCAACTGGGCCCTTTCACCTTCAATCAGAGGGAAGCCTAGCAAGAGGCTGATGAGATTGTAGGGCAAATACTCAAACTAAAACAGGGTTTCTATTGGGCACCATATGACCCCAATCATTTCATAAGTTATAGGAAAGTCAAAAATAAGCTGCCAGCATATGTCCACTATCCAATCCCTGAAATCCAACAATATGCTAATCAACCAAAGTAGCTAAAGGGCACATTGTTTGAAGAGGTAACTGGAGAAGAGAAATCGGAAAAGGAAATGAAAGAGCTTGAAAAAACACTTGAACTAGACTATTTTGGATAGGTACCCTTCAAACTTCCCCAGCACATTGGAGGTGATACATCTTTTGCTGAGAGCTCACAGCAAGCATCATGAAAGTCCAGTTCAGCAGCAAAGGGCAAGGAAGTAATGGATACAAAACAACAGACCATGGCTGATCAGCCCACCACAACAAAAGAACAGGGAGAAGGCCAAGCTCCCCGAGATCAAAGTAAGGCATCAGAAGCCCCTATGCTGCAGACTCCTCAAGATGAGGAAAAGAGTAGAAAGAGAGACAAACAAGAGGATGCCCCTACCAGTGGACCATCAGAACAACCAGGGGATAAGAGGCAGAAGTTGAATCCCTATTCTGAGGAGGAATTTGTGGAAGATACCACAAGCACCATGAGAGATCAGGAAAGGACCGAGCAGCAAACATCTCCATTACCTGGCACCTCAGCTGGCTCATTCCAGCAAGAGCTAGAGAGGCAACATAGCGTGGAAGTGTCATCCACCAGGCCTCAAAGCAAGCAAAGCTCAAATATCAAGAAAACTTTCACCAATATAAAAGCTAGAAATGATCAAGTGAGGATGCAACTTTATAATCATCTGATGAGGACAACACCTACCAATCAACAAAGGCTAATGGCTGCTTATGATATTCAGGAAAAGAAAATGATCCTCAGCCATTTCAAGCCCAAGACACAACAACCCCAGTCAGCTGTTGATTATATAAGAAGAAATCTAGAAGTTTTCTCTAAAGATATTCACCCAATTGACCAGATTGAATTTCATAAGAAAACTGGGGAGATGGTGTATGCCACCTTGGCAGATAAGGCATTGCTTGCTAAGAAACTGCAAAATTCATTGCACAATACCTCTGCCCAATTAGAATTAGAAAAGGCTTCCTCCTTAGCTAAGGACAACAGGATTAGGTCTATAGAACAAATCATCATTGAGCTTGGGCATAATCCTAAGGATGCAAAGGGCATCAAAGCACTAATCAAGAAGAAGGAGGAGGACATTGCATTCCTCAAAAGGCAATTAAAGTTGCCAATTACAGTGCATCCACAAACTTCAGAAGTTGCACAACAGAAAGAGGAAGAGGACATGGTAAGTCTGCTAATGACGATGAATGAGAGATTGGCAGAAACAGAGGAAGCATTGGAGAAGGCAATTAAAGAGAAGCAGGGAGAGTCGACCTCCCAGCCACCTGAAACAGCTCCAACAGGTGCCACTGCTCCCCCAACAGGTACAACAACAGTCCCTCCTACCATCCCAACATCAACAACAGGTACCTCAGCTTCAGTAGCAACAACAGGGCCAGAAACTAGCATGGGCATGGATGAATTAATGAAAGCAGTAATAGAGCTGGAAGCTCAAATGTCAGAGCTCAAAGAGGCAAAAGAAAAACTAGCCAAATTAGAGGTGAGCTATGACAAGTCAAAAATAATAGTGGCAGAAAAAACCAGAGAAATAAAGGCCCTGGAGGACAAGGTGAAATCATCGGAAAAGGATCTCACCTTACGTAAACCTATAGTAGATATCAAAATGATATTCTGGACCAATATTTTCCATTCTATTACTTACCAATGGCTATCAATTCAAACAATCCATGAACAAATTGAATTGATAGAAAGGGCCTAAGAGCAAATTCAAAGGGCTAGGGCATCATTGGGAAATATGCCTGAGTAGGCTAATAGGCTCATCCATTTTTTGAATACTCATACTAAATAACAACTAGCAGCTTTAGAGATCTTAGATTGGACAAGCACCATTTTGACAGTGAAGAAGGTGCTAACAATGAGAAATTTTGTACAGACTTTGGAAAGAAGTGCCAAGAGATGTAGATGGATATTAATGCCTTCACAAAGAAGTTCACAATCTTGTAGCAGAAGGGTCTACCCAGTTTGCTAATCAGCAATCAAAAACTGTTATCACATCAACAGTATGCTCACAGGGTAAACACGTATGTTACAAATCAGATCACGGCATCATCCAACACTTCAGATGACACAGGACCTCCTTCTGGACAAAGTTTATATGACAAATTGGAAAATTTGTTTTATATAGAACATGAAATAAATCATCTTTTTGAAGTTAAGCCTAACTTTTACAGGTACACTGAGGCTGATGAAACACTTGTGAAAATACAAAGACATCATTTGCTTACATACCAATGGTGGCAGAGTATGCTGGAAATTTTACCTAGGTAATTTGGATCTTTCTGTCTATTTAAACTTGGTCAAATAGCAAGACACGTGGCAGATATAGAGGAAGGAGCTCAAGCGAGGATCAGGACGCATTAAAGCTAAATCAAGAGCAGGTAAAAGGATCAGGACAACAATGCAGGAATGCAAGTTAAAGACACAATTACTAGCCAAATTCCTGAGTTGAAAAGTCAAAAATATCTTGTCAGTTAAAGCAGCCAGCACAGCCACAATTACTCCTACATTTTTTTCTGCATTTATTCCCTTGTCAGAGTAGGTGAAGGAAGTTATTGCTTCATATCTTATCTACAAGATATTTTGTAACTCTCTTTTTGTATAAATACCTCCCCAAGGAATGTATTTGGGGTTGGTGATTTTCCTCTTTGGACCACACTGTAACTCTGATATTTTTAATACAAGGGCTGTTGAAGTGCACTACTGCTGGACTGTTTGAATGTGGATTTGATGTTCTGAGCTTTGCTACAGAATTCCTGTGTCTTTCTTTGGATCAATAAGTTATTCTAAACTGTGTTTTTGTGTTTTCTATGTTTGCAAATTTCATATATGTTTCATAATCTTAACAACAAGGAAAAAGAATAGACCAAAACTTGTTTAAATACACTTTGTGTTCAATTGCTACTATTATTTATGTTTTCTTCAGGATAAGCATAAACAGAAATTCTTAGATGCTTTTATTTCCACTAATTCTTTCACTTTGAAAATTGCCAAGGAATTCTTCACTGCTCCTTGAAAATATTCATGCACCTTCCCTCTGCCACCATGATAAAGGACTCTTGACTGCCTTTTACCCCCTGGCTTACATCCCATCAATTTCTAGATTTCAATATTGTTCCAAAACTGATTAGCTTGCTTTGTAGTATTGACCTTTATCACAGAAACACACTCAATAGTCCATCTTCATAGACTCCATTTCCCAATGGAATAAACTCCTTCAGACTTGCATCCTAGCTCTTTTTAAAATCGCCATCCAAACAAACTTAACACAAAACTCTCTACATCATAACTAGCATAACAACTTCAAAAAACAAAGTTAAATTATAAAGAGAGAGCCCTCTCTGGATGCAGTTTGGCTAGAAATTACATCTAAAAGATTGGTTAGTGGTTACCTCGGCAGTATTCCCTTTTCTCACAAGTTTTGGGGAACAAGATGAGTGATAACACTAACAAAGGATATTTCTTTGAAATTTCCAACGTAGGAATTAAAGGAAAAGGGTCATTTTTTCAAAGAGAAGTAACTCAGTCGAAACCAGAAGCAAAAGAGATGGCTCCATTATTCACAGACACTACATGCATGTCATATTTTGGTACTTCCTCCTGGGAATCAATGTACAATCTATTTGAAGAAGAAATCCCCATGGTAGTAGATGTTAAGAAAGAAAAAGTTGATGGCTCATCATCATGTGAGGCTACCTTCTCTGATGTCGCCAAATCTTTTCTTCACTAAATTGTTGCATGACCTGAAATCTTACCCTGCACAGATATGAGCAAGTGGATGATCAATAATGTTAATATCAAAGATAGGACATTCTTGACATCAAAGCAAATGATAGTAGGATCCTTCAAAGTTGTAGATTTGAGGAGAATGTATCATTTTCCAGAACCTGAGAAGATTTAATACAAGCAGTTTCTTATAAGATTTGAAGAGAAGATAAAGTTGGAGTCGAAGCCCATTAGACAATGGAGATAAGACCCAAGCAAGTACAATCATGTTAGTAGGGGTATGTATTTTTTAGCTTCTCTTGCCAATCTATTCTATGATGTTTCTGCTATGATATGTAGACTATTCAGTTCTCTGGACACACAAAAATTTATAGTTGAATGGGTGCCCTTGATTTAAGCTGCTTCTAATTCTGAATTTATGGATTAGGCTACTATCTTTCCTAATAATATTGTGTCCAAAATCTTAGAATATAGGCAAAAGCACAATGTTTCAGAGAGAATCATGTCATCTTTTTATATGAGTGCTTATATTATGGATGCCATTTGTTTCTCTTTTGGTTTTCCTTCAAAGGGATGGAAATGGAAACTCGAAGACCCTACACCAATTCACTTATATCATGTTATCCTATGGGAATGTATGTACGAACCTCATTTTTATAGAACTTTCAATAAAGTGTATAAAGAATTTTTTTATCAAAACGCCCTCATGTTGTCTCAAGAAGCCATGACAGACTTCATTTTTGTTGGCAGTTGGTTTACTGAAGAAAATTTCACTATGTCAAAGTATTTGGGAGTCTTGTGGCCCCACATGTTCTTCCTATTTATGTTCTTGATAAGCTTCTAGCTCGGGAAATTTCCTATCACACCATAAGTAATGGTGTGACTAAAGTCTTGAAAGACTCCAAAAAGGCTATTTGGCCACAATTTCCTTTTCAATGTCGAATCTATTCTCTTGACAATTACAATCATGATGTCCTAGAAATCAAACAAATTTAGGGTATGCAACTCCCCACTATTCCTCCTAGGCAATACAATCGTAAAAAGGTCATTTATGATTTCACCACTTAGGTCAAAATAAGACCATTTTTTCATGAACCTGATGATTTTTATGACTTGTTTAAGACACGTGAATCATATAGATAGGTTAAACATTTAGCACAAATTCGACTGGGCCCTGAGGTTTTTGTATTATTTGAAGAATATAGAAATAAAAGGCTACAAAAACTGCCTTCTGAGTGCCTGATTTCTTTATAGCTAGAATTTCCCACAGCAAAGTCTTTTCTGTCATCTACAGAGGAAAATTAAAAAACCCACAACTACACCTCAGAGAAACAAATAGAATAGCTCTTGTCTACATGTGAGCTCGACAAAGTATGAGATCAATTAAACAAAGGAATAGATAACAACAAGCGAAGGAATTGCAAGATTTAGCTTCAATGGAGACGGATAAGACTGTTGTAGCTAGAAAAGCAATGTTTCCTATCAATGAGTCATCAGGTCAAATAATAGATAAAGAATTTATGCCGGCATTCCCCACCTACGAGATTGTTCTTAGAGTAGAAGAGATTACGCCACTTTATATTTTATATAGTCATCAATACCGTGTTGTCATTAGTCAACGGAAGAAGAAAAGAACAATGGAACATTCTCAAGATCCTCTTCTTAGAAGTGTCCCATTAGATGTGGTATGGAAATATTATCAATCTAATTTGTCTGATGATTTAGCTAAGATTTCGCAATATGCAGGAGCCTATGTTATGACCACCATTTTCAAAGCTACTAAGGTTCAACAATTGGTTACAGAACAAGACGAAAAAATCTTGGAATTAGAACAAACATTACTAAATTCAAGACGTGATATTGATGAGTAATGGAAAATCAAATTTTCAAAGTTATAAACTGAGTTTAATAAAATGAAATTTTAAAACAAAGTTGATATTCAGATCCAAAATGCATAGATTGACTAGCTTCAACTTAAAATAATTAAGATACATAAGGACACTAATATTAAAGTATTTAGAAAAGAATCCAGAGAGATTAATGCTCTCCTCATCCATAAACAAGTGAACTTCTATAAAAAGTTGAAGATCACCAATGAGCTCTGCAAAAATAATGACTCATTGATTGATCAAATTTCTGAATTAAGAACATACTATGAAGATATCAACAACAAGATTTCTGATTTGATCACTTGTAAGGACAATTTAGATGGAATAAAAGAATATATTCCCAAAATACATGAATAATATGAATATATTCTTTCAAATATTGGAATATTAGATTAAATCATGCTAAATAAGTGATTTATAGAGTGAGAGACCTAGCAGGCCAAATTACTAAAACTGTTAGATAAAGTCTAGCAAATGCTAATACTAATACTGAGTGCTTAGGAGAATGCCTTCTAGATATCGAAACACTCATTGAGTACTAGAATAAGAAATCTCAGGAAAAAGAAGATAACATCAAGAAATTATCTAAGTTAAATCTTGAATATCATCAACAGTTGTTGGTAAAACCCTATGGTCAATGGGTAGTTCTTCACAACCTTGTTAATATGAATGAATGCACGTTCCCACTTGTTTCAGATGCCTTGTTTATGGGATGGATGCAGATCAGGAAAGCTCAAACCATAGAATTCAAGTCGTTGGAGGATACTTACATGTTACGAGAGAAAATGGGAGAGATGTGAATCTCCCATGTTTAGTTTCTTGTTAAAAATGAACCCTATTTTTGTCTTTTTTTCCCTATTTTGAGGAGTGTTTTTTCTAACCTGCTCAGCAAAATATGCATTTTTTATTTTGATAATATAACTTTTATTTATAAATACCCTCTCATGTATTTAGAGAAGAGGTTCATAATTTTTGTAAGAACACTCAACGAACTTTCACTTTTGTATTTCTTTGATAATTTTAGTAAAATGTTGGGCCAGAGTCTGTCTTCTTCCATGAGAAGAGCATTAATATATGTGATACTATTATCTTTATATTGATGCTATGTTTTATGTTTAAAATTCAATCAAATTTGTATTACTTTTTTATTATATGCAATATTACAACTGAATTAAACAATGTTTCAGTATTGAAAAGTGCATTAGTTGTTATCTTTAGTTGTATGTATGAAATGATATAATTTTTATGTGATATGTGCTTAAAAATTATATTGATTAAACGTTTAATCAATTTAATTATTTTTTAATTCATTTTAACTCTTTTAAATGTTTTATGATCTATATTGTCTTTCATTTATAAAGGAAATTTTATAAAATCACATATGCAAAGTTAGTTATATCCCAGGAATTAGATAATAGATATAGATTTATTTATTTTCATTCATATTTACACTATTAAATTTATTTCACCCCATCTATACCACACAAATTACATCATGTATTTGAACAAGAAACTGATCCCTATATCCCCAATCAGAACTACTATCCCAAACAGAAAAGGAATGGTATTCAAGTTCTCGACTAGGTGGTTTCCCCAATATTGAGGCAAAGAAATTCTGAGTCATCAAAATTTTTGGCACTAGAAGGAGGGCCCTGACTTTGAATGGAAAAAAGAGCTAAACCTAAATTTAAAGGCCATTCTAATAGTCACTCCCCCTCAATATCACCTCTAACTTCTAGATCTTCATCTAAAACCACTACTTCTAGACCAGAAGTTGAACAAACATCTACAAGATCTCCTAGATCACTAGCTCAATGTTCCAATCCACCTTCCTCTCATCAGGTATCAGAGGTTCAAAACCTTAATTGAAACAATGGAAAGTATTTTTATTTCCAAAGAAAAACCTCAACAATTAAAGGTATCTGAAAGTAGTGTATCTTCATCATTCCAACCTACTCAAATTTTAACTCATTCTAAGAGTGAAAAACTTGGAGTTACTCCATTCAAGTTTCCTCTTCCTTCTTTTCTAAAGAAGACAAAGAAATTTGAGCCACAAATATCCACTAGTGATATTTTTTCAAATTCACCTCCACAAACACCTTCATCATACATTTCATCCAATCAATCCTCTTGTTTATAACCCTTCTTCTCAAATTACTGATGCCAACTCATTTAGAACTAATACACAATCTACCTCTTTTTCCATACAAACACCTTCTACATCAACCTTTACCAAAACTCCAATAATGGCAGGAAGTAAAAAACGATAGGCACCCCCACCACCAATTAGACGATGGGCCATTCCTGGAGCTGTGAAAATTCCATCACCTCTCCATGATCTACCTAAATATCCTGAGAGATGGCTACCAAAATTTAATCCTGATGATGGACTACCTACTGAAGAACATCTCCACAATTATATGTTAGCCATTAATTTGAATAGGGTAGCTAAAGCAGACTGTGTAGTAAGATTATTTCCATACACTTTTGCAAGATCTGTAGACTCATGGTATTTTTCATTACCATCAGGGTCCATTACTATGTGGGACATATTTGAAGAAATTTTTTTAACTAACTTTGGTGATGATTTCACTACTGCTACTTTGATTAACAATCTCTCCAAAACTAAAAAAAGTCCCAATGAAAAAATCAAAGATTTCAATTCTAGATTTAATAAACTCTTGAATAAAATCTTAGATACATCGAAACCTAGTGTTGACCTGTAGAATGAGTGGTTTATATCTCCCTTACATTCAAATATTGCATTTTTTGTTGATAGGGCTAATAGAATGACTCTAGTAGAAAACATGAAAGAAGCATTAATAGTGGAGCAAATGATACTTACTTTAGAAAACAAACTGCACCGGATGAAAGAAATGCAAATAAGGTTACATCTAAGGATGAGCCTAAGAAGGAAACTCCAAAAGATCCTTTTGATCTCGAAGAACTACAGAAAGTCCTCAAAACTATGTCTAATGAGATGGTCGAGATTAAAAACCAAGTGGCTGAATCTTCAAAGAAACCTTTCAAACCCTTTAAAAGAACTCAGACTTCAACCTCCCAAACCCCCTATGTCATATCAAATGAAGAATCATATGAAGAATGTCATGAAGAAGAAATAGTTATGTCTGCCAAGGATTCTAAAGATGAAGAATCTATAGAAGCTCACAGGCTTTGATATTTTATCCTCCCCACTTCTGAGAATGAAAAATAACATGAAGCCTTAACTATAAGTACAAGAAGTAAAAGACCACCTAATTCTCCTCAAACAATCTAGAAAAGTAAAACTTACATTTTTGCTACTAAGGACAAGAACATCAACAAACTAGTCCCTTATTATTCTTCTAATCTTCTACCTACATCAAAAAAATTGGTTGTCTCAGATAACATTGAGTATAACATAGTGGACGATATGAAAAAAGTCAAGGCTAAAATTTCTTTGTATGAAGTTTCAAGATTAAAACAATGGAAGAAGTATCTTATTCATGAATTGAATGCATCTCCTTTAACAATTGTTGTTGCATCTAAAGCTTCTCAAGGAATAGGTAATCTTCCTGCTAATTCTATAGAGAAAGTTGATTCCACAAATACTATCTTGATTGGAGACAGATCAAATTCTCACACTGCCCCATTTCATTTAACTTTTGATCTCTTCAATAAAAACGTGAAAAATTGCTTAGTCAATTCTGGAGCATCATTGTTGATATAATGCCCCAATCAGTTTGCTTAAAATTGAACAAATCTCCTTAGAAGTTTGATGGTCATATAGTGTAACTTGATATAATGAAAGCTAAAGTATTAGGATAAGTCAACTTATTCCTCATTAGACTTTCTTCTAATCCTGAAGTATTTCAAATCATTGGCATTCTAGTTGCTGATATTCTAGGTTTCTATGGTTTAATCCTAAGTAGAGATTGGGCTGAAAAGTTACACGATTGCTTTGCTATACACTGGTCTCATATGTGGTTGCCATATAATGGAGAACCAAATCAAATATGTGTGGACTGCGAAAAACATATGAAATATTCAGTAATGGATAGAGATGGATAAAATTAACTAGTCATCTCCACTAGTAATATTCCTAGGAATTATTTCTCAGAGTATTTTTGTGGTAACTTTAGAGGTTACGAATCACCTTTCTCAGTTAATTCTATCACTTCACAAATCGAAAACTATTCACAGACAGATTTATCCAAGTGTGACAATGTTGTAGATAAACCTTTAGTTAAATATTTGTTTTGTACTTTGTATTTCGATGGATCTATATCTAATGATGGTGTTGGAGTTGGATGTGTCTTAATTAGTCCTCATGGAGAAAGAACCATGCTAGCCTTCTGATTAGAGTTTGAATTTAGAAACAATGTTGCTGAGGATGAAGCTCTGGTTCAAGGCTTGTACAAAGAAACATTTCTTGATGTCTAGTATCTTCAAGTATTTGGAGATTCATAAATTGTTATCAACCAATTAATAAATACTATTCATTATATCTCCAACCATTTGAAATATTTTCGGACTCTAGTTCAATCTCTCACTTCACATTTCTTAGATTTCGATATTTCTCTAATCCCAACTTCAAAATCGTAGTGTTGATTTACTAGCCAATGTTGCATCCAAAATAATCCCACCTGAAGATTTCAGCCCAGTTCAATTTTTGAATGAATTAATTTTTTGCCCTTCCATTCCTTATAACATTACAAGTTGGTGCATGTTTAATGACGATGGACATATCTTTAGTTTTTTAACATCAGAAGAATCATATTCTGATTAGATAATTGATGAAGGTGAACATGATAGACAAATGAAATAAGAAATTGAGGATAATTCTCTCCCCAACGCTATGGTTAAACTTGAAAACCTTTATGATCTAAAAGGTAGATTCAAGAAAGTATCCAATTGTAAATTTTAGATTTCAACATTGAGGTTTGAATTAGTAAACCTTGGATCTAAATCTAAACCTCAAAATGTCAATTTAGGACTGCGTCTTTCTCCTAATGAGATTAGCTTTTATTCGTTTGTTGAAGAAATATAAATTTCTCTTTGCTTGGAATTACAAACATCTAAAGATTTATGATACTTCCATCATCCAAAACACCATCCCAATGATGCAAGATGTCAAGCATGTTCAACAGAAATTAAGAAAGATTCATCTAAAAATGGAGAATCAAATAAAAAATGAACTAAATAAGCTCCTTAAAGCAAAATTGATTTTTCTAGTGAGGCATTCCAAATGGGTATCCAATTTAGTACCAGTCAGGAAGAAGAATGGTGACATTAGGATTTTATAGAACAAATCTCGCAGTCAGTCACCGGTTCTGAGCTTATGTCTTTTCTTCATGGTTTCTCAGGTTACAATTAAGTACTTGTTCATCTAGATGATAGATTAAAGACTACATTTAGAACTAAATGGGGAACTCATGCGTATTAGAAAATGCCTTTTGGATTAATAAATGCAGGAGCTATTTTTCAAATGGCCATGGAAATAACTTTCAAAGGTCTAATTAAAAGAAAATTTATTGTTTATTTGGATGAAATTACGATATATTTTAAGAAGAGAAAAATTCACTAATAGAACTTGAAACAAATATTTTAGAGATGTAAAAGATATGGGATTTGTCTTAATCCTAAAAAATCCTACTTCACTCTAAGTGAAGGAAAAATTCTATGATGCGTTGTCTCTAAATAAGGAATATGTATAGATCTAGACATAACTTCGGCTATTTCTAAAATCCCTTTGCCCCATAATAAAAAAATTGATGCAATCATTTTTAGGACATTAATTTTGTAAAGAAATTTGTTCCTGATTTTTCCCAAATTGTTTCTAAATAGGGATTTAATGAAAGGGAATCCTTTCAAGCAATCAAACAAGCCATAATTGACACCCCTCTTTAATCACTCCCAATTTCTCTGATCCTTTTATTTTATATACTTTTTCTTTTGAATTATATTATGCAGTAATGCTAACACAAATCAGAGATCAAAATATAGAAGAACCTATCTCTTCCCTCAGTTTATATTTTCAAGAAGAAAAGCTCAATTATTCTAAAGTAGAGAAAAAAACCTTTTCAATATTCATGACTATCAAACATTTCATACCTTTTCTATTAAAATCCCATACAAAATTTATTGTCCCATTATCAGTAGTGAGACAATTACTTGTAGAGAAAGAGTATATTTAAGAGGGCATGGAATTCAACCCACATGTTTCTATGCCTTCCTAATATAATATTGACTGAGAAATATTGTTGATAAGCCATATGTAACATCCTGCTAGCACCATGGGCCAAGTTTACCCCTGTTGGTCCATAGATAAAAACTGAGTTGTTGGATTTGTCAATTTTTGAGGCTCAAGGTCTAGAATTTTTTTCAGTTTTGGAGGTAGTTTTTTATATTCATAAACACATTTAATTTTTTGGAAAAATTCCAAAGGGGAAAGGAAAAATCCTGAAATAATATTACATTTCTAGTATCCAAATTTCCTATGATACCACATAGGGTAATTCTTTGTGGTCACGTTATCTTCCTGATCTGCTCTAGGAAAACCTATGAAACAATTGAGTAATTAGTTTATAGTCAACACTAATTACACCTTTGTTTAGATTCATGCTTCTCCACATGCAAGGGAGTGTCACTAATAATAACGTATTATCAATAATTTAGAATCCACACTGTTATTAGAAATTATAGCCACATGAAGTATTTGTCCTTGATATGCATGCAAGCAACCAAGGACACGAGAAAGATTAAGTTAAATGATATGAGAATCCACTTCAGAGAGAAGCCACACTGTGAAGGATGAAAGAAGAGATGGATGCACCTTAAGTGAATAATATCAAAATAAAGGCACTTAGTCCACACACACTACTGCAACGAAAGAAAAACTATTAACCAATAGATTTGAAGAGGTGTAACATATGGTATAATCAAACCCTGTGTAATGTCCACTTTTAATTAGCTCAAAAATACATTGTACTTTCCATTTCAAGAAGTTAGAAGACACAGATCAAGGCACATATTTTAATAGGTTCTATCTAAACTTCAAGTCCACCATTTACTTTCGATCTTACTTAGGATTGACCAAGAAACATTAACAGTGATCTCAAATAATACTTTCATTTTCTAAAGTTACTAACATCTACAATACGATATATCCATACGGCCTCTTACAACTATTTATAAAATATTTAGTTTGTTGATTTTAATTCTTATAGCGTCTAAGTGGATGTTGGTTTTAATCCTATCTTCTTTGTGATGGATTGAATCTAGAAACAAGTATTCATAAAGTATCACTGAGTGTGACTTTCCAAAAGTGCCTAGTCTTGGCTAGATGTAGATAAACATCTTTAATAAAGTGATGAAACTTTACTTTTTTAATCAATAATTTCAACTTTCACCTTCTTATTTCTCGTTTACGTCATATGATTCATATTTCCATTTTATTGAGATATAAAGAATGTACTCGACTAAATCAAAACCAGATTCTGTTGGACTTAATGGTAAGCTACCTCCCCATAGGTTAGGTAGCACTCGTTCAACTGTAATATCCCTTTTTGTATCTCTTTCTTCACTGCATCATATATGAATCAATATGAATTCCAATATTTTTAACATGGATAGAAAATATACCATGGAACAAAAACCTTTATATGGATCAATATATCAAACCAACTGTTATATCGATGAATTTAAGTTTTTAGACGTTGAATAATTATGAAATATTACATTTTCAAGATTTGTTATATTAGCTCTATCAAAAGACAATTTCCCTGGTGTTTCCTTGGGCTATGCATGGCCCCTTTTTTTCTTTTCTATTGAAACTCTCATGTTGTTGTCATACACAATTCATTTTTAGTGAAAAATGGAGAAAGATCCTAGGTTGTGCCTGATTGATGTCTCAGACTTTGGACAAGGGTTTAAATGTGATAGTCCCCCGATTGTTCCCTTCATGGATTTTAAATAATCTAAGTATAATTAAAAAAAAGAGAGAGAAGTGGATCATGGGAAACATATTCCAATTCTTAAGAGAGATTATTGGTTGAAGGCCTTGTGGTTGTCATGGACCAAAAGAGGTTGACAAGTGGCATGCAAAGAGAAAATAATTAAATGTTACAAGATCATTGGCTAGCCAGACTTTTGGGGGGTAACAAGTCCAACAGCCTTCAATAATATAAAACTAAACATTAACTAAGTAGTATATAATGGTTGAAAAATATCTTAAGATGATAAGGAAAAACAAATTGACGATCCCCTCATGTCACGGGATAATGTGAATTACCTATGTTGGGGGGGAAATAATGGTGAGGAACAGAGGGATTATCCCATATATATTTGGGGAGGGAGGAATGAAAGAGGACAGGAGAGTCCACACATCAAGATAAATCTACAAGATGAAATGCAAAGGTGAGATGTTATTCTAACCTATTGATTGGATATTTTCTACACTTATTTTGTAATGATATTGTATGCACTATGACAGTTGTGTGCAACATAATAGTCAATTTCTCTATATGTTCTTAAAGGATAGCAATGGATTGCTCTATCTGGACTTATACCCACCAGACTGATATTCTTGCATCGTTTTTCTTAACTAAATGAGAAACTTCGTTAAATTCTTTGTCTATGGAACAAATGGATTAGTATGGTTAAGAAAGTAAGCCCTAATTTGTTTGCTAGGTTGGTATTAAATTTCCCAAGGAAAAAGGATAGTAGCCATGGATGATGACTAGATTCTCTAAAAAGGAAATTGACTCCACTGAGCCAAAAATCGGAGCATCTCCTTGCACTATAAATAAAACATCAACGAAAGCCTACAACTTATGATATTTTGAATAAGGGTGGAGATTTGTTCTCTAGATTCCCTCTTGGGTGGAGTCCAATTGGTTTCCCTACTCTAAATTTGTCTTGAACAAGCACTATCATGTCCTCTGGATTCTCAATATAGTGTGGATGCACTAAAGTAACTATCTAGAGTCCCTAAAGGGTGGAGAGAATTCCTGAAAACCCTCGGGGGTGAAGGAATATTGACTTTGGAATCCCTCAATGACAGTTGGGTGGAGGAAATTGCCTCTGGAACCCTAAGAGAGACGTAAAGGGTCATATACGGTGGATATTTCCTAAGTCTCTATAATCCCTTGTTTTGGTCCCAATCTCATGGGTGGAAAATACCTACCATCAGAGGATTGGAGGAGAATGAGAGACCTTATGGTCATGCCAAACAAACACCTTAAGGTCAGGTTAATTTTATGAACAACACTCTAATAGTGGAATATATTTAATGGGTTCCAGGGTTATATATCAACAATCGATGTGTATGCATTGGCTATAACAGAATCCCATTTCTGGTATTTGTAGAAACATGAATTTTATTTTAAAAAAAAGGTCATGTAAATTGACAGACATTTCTACTTAGAATGGGTTGCTGATGATTTGACTTTTGTGCTTATTCAGATCTTCATCGCATATATAGCCTAGCACTCTAAAGTCATCCACCTGTAATAGATGAATCCCTTTTCATTGCACTCACCATGATTGACTGCACATAATCCTAAGTATTATTTTGTATAGGAATAGAGCTTAATAAAGTGTTTTTTCACTGTCTTCGTGATCTCTAGCATCACCTACAATTTTATTTTGCATGAAATATAAACTATGGAGAAAACATGACATACCTGCATCTAATGATAATGACTTGTTGTGTCTACTTTGTAAACTAGAGGGAATATTGTATGAGTGTACCATGAGAGGATACATACAAGGTGTCCCCACTACAATATATCACTTGTAAAAGAACTGGCACATGGTAGGACATATAACTTGGTCCAAAATGATAAAGCAATCTAGCTATGGATAGTGAAAGGAAAATCTAGTTTTAGGGAACCTGGAGAGTTAGATCCCTCCTGCAAAGTTGGATTTGATTGAAGTTATTATCAGGCAGATAAATTGTTAACATTGAATGCCCTAGATTTCTTAACACGCCCAAGTAGTTAAACACACTCACATGCTAACTTGAAGGGATAATCTAGGGGTTTGACTACAATTGGCCATCATCTGAAGCTTTCTAAAGTTTTCTGAGCTCTAAATCAAGATGTCTTTGACATATGATGCCACTATAATATGATTTCTAAAATTATTGGGTTAGATTGTTGATCACATAAAAAAATGAACTATTGTGCATGGAATTGAACAATGGCCTAGAAAATGTTATTTCCATAGATTAGTTGCAGATAACAACAAGATTTGGAAGCAGGAAAAGCTTGAATTTTTTCGATAACATGAACAGGCAGAATGAACATGTGTTTACATATGACTAGGACATACATATAGATATGTCATTATGTTTGTGCTACAAAATTTTGGCATGATTTGGCTAATTGATATAGATGACAATTATTTAGTCTTGTCTCATGATACTTGACAATAACTTAGAATTTTGAATTCATGATTGAGATATGGTTTGACTATATATCTCTCTATGATAGAAAATTTGGATTTGACCTAATGACTGGTGATCCGATTTGATGATTGTTGATTTGCCTTGATGTATATGATATGTGGGAATAATGACTTATGTGAGTATTCGGAAAAGAGATTTTGTATTGGCCTTCTCATTTCTAGCACAATGGTTGAGGTTCTAATAGTTGTGACTCAACATGAAAATGGAACCTGCATGACTTATCCTTGGTATATGCATTTGCACCTAGTGACAGAAATGACTTGTATTATGATTATGAGAATGATTTGATCAAAATCAGATTGCTAATGCATGGTTGATGACAACATTTTGGCATAATAAATTAATTCATGACTTGATATGAGCTCTCCCTGTCTCCTTTTCAAAAGAATTGATTCTGTGATGTTGATGACTTTGATAATGGCTGTGATCTGACTTCAAAACTTTGATAAGATGACTCTATTGTATGATGGTACAACATTCGTTTATGTAATGTTGGCTTAGAAAGGCATTATGCTTAGAGCATTGAATGAAGAAAGCTCCACGCTCCACATATGTCTATATTTGATAGTTATATGATGAAGTCATGATAATGAGTTCCAAGGTATGGATTTGATTCATTAGGGTATTTTTGAGGTCTAAAATGGGCCTCCTAAGGATATTATAAAATAATAGTGGAAATAATAAATAATATTAGATGACATCATCAAATTTTAGAGGGAAAAAAGAAAAAGCTATTTATCTCAACTCGTATTTTCAACTTATTTCCCTATGAGTTTACTCAAATTTCAGGTGTAAACACTCGCTGGATGCATAATTTGATTCCTCATCTGAGAAGTAGACATGTTGCATGCTTTCTATGGAACTTGGTACATGAAAATTGAGAAATACATGAACAACGTGATTGTAATCACATTTTTTCATGTATTTCTCATTTTTTCATGCAAAAGGGTCCATCGAAAGTATGCAACATGGTTACTCCTTGGAAGAGAAATCAAATTATGCATCCAACTAGTGTTTCCGCTCGAAATATGAGTAAACCCATAGGGAGATAAGTTGAAAATATGAGTTGAAAAGGTAGTTTTATTTTTTATTATATTTTAATATTTTTACTTTTTTACTCCAAAAATGGTGAATCATCCCCCATGGTTGACATCTTCATCTTGAATCCTATTGGTTCTTATAAATTTTATTTTGGTTGTACATTTTTCTTAGGAGGCCCATTTTAGACCTCAAAAATCCCCTAATGATTGTTTTAGTTTTACATCTTGATGGTCTAACCTTAACAGGTGATGAGCCTTTGATAATATAAATTAGAGGGAGATAGATTATGAAACTCGAAATGATGTATCATGGAATAATGAATCAATTTATGGAATTTGGAAAACAAATTCTATATTCCAAAGCTATTGGAATCTGTTTTCTGAATAATGAAATTAAAAATCCTTGGATACTCTAATTTAAAGATCAAAGATGTTGTTGAACTTGACATGGCATGCGAATGTTGATTGAATCATTGATGTTTCATTTTGAACATCCATATACATATATATACATATATATGATGAGCATATAACCTGAATAAATTCATGAGTGAGTCGTTTCATTCACATAGAGTTTCCATTGAGCATCCCTTGAAATATCTACATGAGATATTCTATTTTTGAGGTTGAGATAGTTCTCATGTGATATTAACTACATGGACGTATTTTGGTTGATAAACATTATTGGTAAGCACATTTGGATGTTTCTTTAGTATGAGATCTACCATGATACCTTGGGCGAGAAGTCCATAGTATGATTGAGGATGAGTACGATGTTGCTAGCATGGCTAGATGTGAGGAAGGATGAAGAAGCTCCTTAGAGAGTTCTCTGAAAAAGATCTAGATATGGTATGGATACATTGTGATGACATAGAGTGAGATATGATTGGCAGAAAGTCCCATATTTATAGTTGGGACTGAGATACTGTCACTTATTGAGTTAGTGTAGATGTTCAAAAAATGCTTAGGCTTATGGTTGGCACCTCCTTAAGTGGGAGGATGAGTATGGTATCCTTTTGTGATTTACATGATTATTTATGTTCTAACGTGATATTTGATTTGATGTCATGTATGAATAGGAAACAACCTCTATTGAGACAAGATGATACCAGATTTGAGTATGATGAGAGCAACGTTGATTGAGGACACTGATCCAACTCTTCCTCCATGTTTTTAGCTTCGAGCATGACGAATTGAGATAGAGGGTTCCTTAGGTTGAGGGAACTTTGGAAAATAGGGTATTACCCCTATTTGTTACCTAGGGTTGAATATGTTCCTCCCCTATCTTCATAGGGCCGAAGAATGTTGCTCCCCTCTTTGGTCTTTGCAGAGTATACCCCAGTTCGCTTCATACCCACAAGATGGGCTTGTCGAGAATGTTGCTCCTCATTTGGACAATGAGTTGAGAGTGTACTTGGGGTGTAAAACCCAAGTAGATTATGACACAAGTGTTCTACAACATGACTATTCAATGTCATCGACAGGAAGATTCGTAGGAAATAGGATGGCTTGAGATAACCCTATGTAATTCCAGGTTGAAACTGAGCTTCAAGATGAGATCCAAGGGTCGATATGTTCTCCCCTATGTGTTTAGATATCCTATTGCTCAATATGGGGTTATATATGTATAGTTCACCCATGAGATTATGGGTCGATATGTTCTCCCCGATGTGGTTACAGGTTGACATGTTCTCCTTGATGATATTCTCTTCGATGACGATTAATGGTGATATCATGGGCAGTATTTGGTTGGAAGAGGTTCCAGGTAGCAACCTTATGGATAGCATGTGGTAGCTTAAGATCCCCACCGGTAAAAAATTCTTCTTCTTTTAGATTCGAGAATGTTCAACATACCAGGAGGAAAAATCAAGAGAAGAAGGAATAAGAAATGGATAGATAGAGATGTGCATTGATGATTTGTGATTATGAGATACCTTAAGTAGCCATTATGTGATGACTACATGACATAGATGATCAGGGATGATATCTGATGACACTTAAAGACACAAGAATGACATTTTGATTGATGGACAAATATTGGTAGGTGTAATTCTCCTTAGTTGAGAGGAAGTGTTAATCTTTTCAACTACAGTCAAATTCCATCTTGGACAACTCATATGGCTGACATGATAATTTCATTATGTTCCTCTTTTCGGGAGGACCAAAATCGACCTAAATATCACCTTATTTGGACAAGAAAAAGTTAATTTTTGAATTTATTTAGTCACTCATGTATATTGTGTTAGGTCATCCCTCAACAGATGTTAAATTGGATAGGTTAGCATCAGCCCTAATTGGACCCTCAAGAAATCCTATAAATATAAGAGACATCAAACCCTTTTTGACACATTAATCAAGCCATATTATCTTATCTTATTGTCTTGGTTCGCACAGGTCTATCAGAGGAAAGTTCGTGCAAGGGCCTAAAATATTAGGGGTGAATCTCGCACTGATCTAAGGTTTTATTACTCAGACGCTGGCATAAAACTAGGCATTCTAGTCCCTACATGCTATAACATAGTGGTCAAGACAACATCTATAAATACCTAGACACTAACACATAAGCCTATAGCAGCGTCCATGGTTTGAGAGACAGTTTGAGCTATATTATTCCCCAGACACATGCACAGTATGGTCCTGAGAGCATCCGAGCTTCCATATATGCTTGCACAGTAGCCTTATGAGAGAATCCATGGTTTGAGGAAGATCTGGGTATGGTTGACCACGGACAATGTCATCTAGTTCACTTGGGAGCATCCAGATCTTCTCTGGAAGTAGTCTTCTAGTTCTACGAAGAGCGTCCAAGATAGCTATAGACGCTTGCACAAATCCTGTTCCTTGCATATTGGACTCAAATATGAGATTTCAGTATTCTAAATATTATGCTTAATGACGACAGTATTCAACAATATCGAGTAGTTGACTACAGCCAGTGACAACACACTAAAACCATCAAAATGAGGATTTTGATTATAAGCATGATTAGATCTGTTTCATGGATATCATAGTTGTCTTTTTGCGTCGATAAAGTTATGGATCATTGTACTCTCTTTTTTTGAATTATTTGATCACAAGCTAAGAAGAAGAATATTTGCAAGGGTTTTCCCCATAGTGGGTTTTGCCCGGGTCTCGGACTAATCCTAGTGTATCTATGTGTGTGCAAGTTTTTCTTCTACTGTTCCTTTATGTTCTGTTACATTAATGATGATGATGTTTTTCTTTATATATAATTGCATATGATGATGAATAATGGTGCAGATATGAATAATGTAATGATGATATGGGCTGAACTTAATGCATTAATGAAGAAATGCAATTATCAAATAAAATAAAAATGTAGCCCTATGTAAAAATAACAAGTGAAATCACTTGATTCTAGACAAGTCTTTATTATTTCTCTCTTCGTTGTATTTGGACTTACCTTGGGTCTTGGACTTCATTCCTTCAATGACTAGAGAAAACTCCTCTTCCTCTTGTTTGGATGAGATTCCGTCTCTGGTATTCCATTTTATTTCCTCCTATACCAAATTAGACCATAGGAATTCTCAATTTGGTAGTTTATCCCTCCCCTTCACTGAATCTTGGTAGTTGTGTCATATCTTGGGACGGCCTAGAAGGGTTAGGCTACCAAATCGTCTTATGCAACAGTAACACCAACTTGACCAACCTCATCATGACATTGTGTGAGCCTACTCAATTACTACGAAATCATCTCATTCTTCTGCATCTTCATATTTCAAATATTTTCCTTGAGTGCCAGCTTCCCATGGTCACTGCTATTATAGAAAAATGGGTTAATGCTTGCCACATTGCATATATAGTCTCTTTCCCTTGGATATTTGAGAAATATGGTCTTATACTCCCTCCAATATGATTATGCTTGCCTTGGATACACACTTCTTCCATTCTACTAGATCTTAAGCATCAGTTGCTATTGGTTTTGAGATATCATTATCAATGAATTCCTTCAATCCATTATCTTCCAGAACTGCCTCCATACAGTCCTTCCAAGAAATATAATTTGACCTTCCCTCAAGGGCATACTTGAGTCTTAGCCTATAGAAACGCATCCTTCTAGCTCCAAACAATTAGTCTTGCAATTATGATCCTCCTACAATTACAACTTCAAAATATTTTCTCTACTATGAATCTTGCTCTGATACAATGTAGAAATCAATGTGTAGATTCAAAATTTCTCATGAAATTTACTAAATCACAAGACTCCAAGCTATTCTATGGATATGCAAAAGTTAATTCACCATTTAGAACACAAATTATAAACTTGAAAAAGAAAAGATCCCACATGCACATATATTTATCTAGAGGAAAGAAAATGCTCAAAACGCATTCCTATCTATATTGCATTAATCAAAGAATAGAGATGAAATACATATGCTTGCTCAAGCTCAAGCACAATGTGCATGTGTATAGTATGTCCCTCTACCTCACTAACCGACCCTAGCTAACACTTAGCTAATTTTCAATCCCTCTAAGCTCCTATTTCCTTGTGTTGTTCCTTGAGGAAATTAGCCCCTATTATTTGGAAAATTCCCTCTATTGAATTGTGCAATTCCTCTAGGTCCTTCCTTTTACTACATGCACCACATATATGAATGGGAATAGTCTACAACTGATAGTACACTGCCTTGGAATATCCATCTCAAGTGGGTAAGTTTAATTCTTGGCATGCATCATTTATTTTGGGTTGATTGATCAGTTAATTGGTAGATCATTGAGTGTGGTTGAAGATCCACTTCCACAACTTGACCTTACTAGTTCTTCTGCCAGTTAGAACTAGTTTAACTAAAAATAACTCAATTTAATTGAAATAGATTTCGACAAATTAGAAATCAATCATACTAAACTAAACTCAATCTTCTACAACTCAAATTAACTGATTTAACTGAGTGACAAGTTCCATGTCACCTCAGTTAACTACCTCGAAGATTTCTACTAAAATGGAAATTCATTTTTTCTCTAGTTTGACCAAGGAAAAGTCAA
>APFE030470570.1:0-16575 GCA_000404065.3 Pinus taeda | reverse complement strand
CCCATCCTGAGAAATGGTTGCCCAAGTTTAATCTTGAAATAAGCATGCTAGCAGAAGAACACATAAATAACTTTATGTTATCAATAAATCTAAATGGAGTTACAAATACTTTTTGTTGTTAGACGTTGTTGTTAGACTTTTTCGATATACTTTACAAGGATAAATTGGGTCTTGGTATTTTTCATTACCATCAGGATCCATTACTAGTTGGAACATTTTCCAAGAGCAATTATTGACAAAGTTCGGCGATGATAGGTCTACGGAAACATTGATCAATGATCTATCAAATCTTAAGGCGGAATCAAGAGAACCCATCAAAGATTTCAATTCGCATTTCAACAAACTCTTGAATAAAATCCCTACCACTTCCAAGCCTAGCGAAGAAGTTCAAAGTGAATGGTACATATCTGCTTTACCATCGAATATGGCAATCTTTGTTGATAGGGCCGCCAAGCCAACATTGGCCAAAAACATGAAGGAAGCCATAGTGGTAGAAAAGCGTATCTTAGCTTTAGAAAAGAAAAATGTTATTGATGAAAGAAAATCTAGGAAGGTTGCCTTTAGAGATGATCCTAAGAAAAAGCAATTAAAGGACCCATTTGAGTTGGAAGGATTACAAAAAGTTTTAAAAACCATGTCTAACGAAATGGTTGACATTAAAAAACAAGTAGCAAAGACTTCTTCTAAGAAACCCTACAATCCTTTTAGGAGAAACCCTTCAACTGACCCAAAGCCTCCCAATGCTATAAAAAATGTAGAATTTGAAGGAGAAGAAGAAGAAGTTTCCAATGAAGAACCTATTGATAAAGATGAGGTTGTAGAACTACAGGGAATGTGGGACTTCATTCTTCCAAATGAAGAGGATCAAGAGGCATCACTAGTCAGTACCGGAAGTAGAAATCAACTCGATCCTCCATAGCCCAGTTCTAAACAGAAGAATGCAAGCTCGGTTTCCAAAGATAAAGTCGCATGGAAGAAATCATCACCAAAAGCGACTCAAACAAACCCAGTCCAATCTGAGTCATCAACTCCATCTAAAACACTAATTGTTTCCGATGAGATGGAGTATAATATTGTTGAAGACATGAAGAAGACTTGCGCCAACATTACTTTTCATGAACTGAGTAAATTAAAGCATCAACATAAACTACTTTTGAAATAGCTGCATGCAGTACCCGTTGCACCTCTTCCTGCCACTGTAATCTCGCTAGCTTCTCATGAAATGGGAAGACCTCCAACTAGTATAGAAAATAAAGTTGACCCAAATGATATTGCTTTAATTGGAGGTAGGTCAAAATCCCATACTCCTCCATTCCTCCTTACTTTCGAAATTTTCAATAAAAAATTGCATAATTGTTTAGTAGATTCAGGTGTTTCATCTAATATTTTGCCTAAAACAATTTGTGCAGAATTAAGCGTCCAACCTCAAAAATCTGCAATACGCATAGTTTAGTTGGATCAGTCGCAAGTTGAAGTAATTGGTGAATTAAATCAAGTTACCATAAGACTCTCATCGAATCCAAAGGTATGTCAAGTCATGACACTCCTAAATCTTATGGTTTAATTCTTAGCAGGGATTGGTCTGAAAATCTTCATGGATACTTTGTGACCGATTGGTCACATCTGTGGCTCCCTTACAATGGTAAACCAAATCAGATAAAGGTTGAGCAAGAAAGACACAAAAAATACATAGTGATGGAACTGGAAGGAGAAAATGAACCTATAGCATACAACAATAATATAATTGGGAACTATTGTGTTGACTCTTTCTTAGGAAATTTTAATGCTCATACTTCGCCTCATTTAGAACATTCAGTTTTGTCTCAAGTAGAAAAAATTTCTCAAACAAATAGTTCTAAATGTGTTAATTTCGTAGATAGTCCTATAAAGTTTTGGAAATTATTTTTTGACGGTTCTAAGTTTAATGATGGAGCAGGAGCAGGATGTGTATTAGTTAGTCTAGAAGGGAATAAAACCATGCTAACCTTTAGACTCGAGTTCGATTGCACAAACAACACTACAGAATACGAAGCTTTAGTGCAAGGGTTGCACAAAGCAATCAGAATGGACATCAAGTATCTACAAGTCTTTGGAGATTCTGAGATTGTTATTAAATAGGTACGAAATACTATACATTGTCTATCATGTCATTTAAAGCATTATCAATCTTTAGTACAAGATCTGACGGCACATTTTATAGCATTCAATATTTCATCCATCCCCAGACTCCAAAATGCTAGTGTTGACCTCCTGGCTAATATAGCTTCCAAGCTCTTTCCCTCAGAAGAAAATAGCCCAGATAGATTCTCAATCGAATTGATATTTAGGCCCTCCATCCCTAATAATGTTACCAACTGGAGAATTTTTAATGATGACCCTGATATTATAAGTTTCCTGACTTCAGAAGGATCTTACAGTAATCAGATAATTGATGAGGACCAACATGACAAGCAGTTACAACAAGAGAGCACCAATAATTCCATACTAAAACATGTAGTCAAGTTAAAAGACCTATACGATTTAAAAGACAGATTCAAAAGGTCTACCAATTCAAAAATTAAGAGTTCAACTCTGAAATATGAATTAGTAAATCTAGGAATAGAAACTAAGCTGCAGAATATCAACTTAGGTCTTGGTCTGGCCCCACAAGAAAAATTAGCCTTTGTTCAACTCCTGAGGCAGTATAAAAATGTCTTTGCCTGGAATTACGATGACCTTAAGACTTACAACACTTCAATCATTTAGCATACTATCCCAATGATAGCTGATGAAAGACCAGTCCAACAAAAGCTGATTAAGATCCATCCTAATCTGGAAATTCAGATTAAATCTGAGCTCAATAAATTGTTGAAAGCCAAAATTATTTTTCCCGATCGACATTCTAAATGGGTTTCCAATCTAGTTCCAGTCAGAAAGAAAAACAGAGGCATTTGAATTTGTATTGACTTTCGAAATCTTAACAAAGCTTGACAAAAGGATAATTTTCCCCTGCCTCCTATGGAACAAATATTACAAGTAGTTGCGGGATCAGAATTGATGTCCTTTTTAGATGGTTTCTCCAACAACAACCAAGTCTTAGTCCATTCGGATGATTAGCTAAAAACCACATTCATAACCAAATGGGGTACATACGCATATCAAAAGATGCCTTTTGGGTTGATTAACGCTGGTTCCACATTTCAAAGAGCCATGGATATTGCATTTAAGGGATTAGTAAACAAATCATTGGTGATTTACTTAAATGACATAACGATATATTCTGAAAAACATAGTAATCACCTCAGAGATTTAAAGTAGATCTTTCAACGTTGTCAAAGGTATAGGATTTCACTTAATCGAAAAAATTCCTTTTTTGCATTAAGTGAAGGAAAACTTCTTGGATTTATAGTGTCTAAATATGGAATCCATATTGATCCAGATAGGACTAAGGAAATTTCTGTAATATCCTTACCACATAATAAGAAAGCAATGCAATCCTTCCTTGGTCAAATTAATTTTGTTAAAAGATTTGTTCCAAACTTCTCAATAATTGTGTCACCATTACAAGCAATGATCAAGAAAAATTCACTCTTTAAATGGGGTCAAGCAGAATATGAAGCATTCAATCTGATTAAGCAAGCGATTGTTAATGCCCCATCCCTAGCGACTCCAAATTTTTATGATCCTTTCATTTTGTATACATTTGCCTCTGAGAAGTCATATGCTGCAATACTCACGCAAGCTAATCAAGACAAAGCAGAAGCCCCAATTGCCTTCTTTAGTTCAAATTTGCAAGGGGCTAAATCAAAATTATTCTGACGTTGAGAAACAAGCTTATGCCATTTTCAAAGCAATCAAACACTTTAGACCCTTTCTTCTTAAGACCCATATAAATAATAGTGCCATTTCCAGTAGCAAGAAATCTCTTGGTACAGAAAGACGTGAGTGAAAAGAGAGCAAATTGGGTCACTGCCCTACAAGAATATGACGTTGAGATCAAGCCAATGAATATTGTAAAAGATCAAGGCTTTTGCAAAATGTTGGCTGGAGCATTGCTTATATCAGAAATACCATCTCCCAATCAAGAGGTACAAATGTATGAGGTAAGCCTAAACGATATTGAATCGAGATATGCTGATATCATGTTTTAGTTAAAAAATGGACATGCTCCTTCAAATCTGAATCATACAAAGAAAAGAGCCCTAAGATTGAAAGCTAAGCAATATCAACTTGTAAACGATGTATTTTTTAGGATGAATTATGATTATGTTCTTCTTCGATGTCTTGAGAAATCTGAAGCTAAAAAAGTGTTGCAGGAACTCCATGATGGACTAGCAGGTGGACATTACACAGGAGATGCAACAGCACACAAAATTTTATGCGCATGATACTATTGGCCTAGTTTATTTAAAGATGCACATAGCTATGTAAGGAAATGTCAAGTTTGTCAAACTATTACTAGAAGACAGAAGATACCATCATTTCCATTGCAACTAGTTAATATCGACCAACCATTTGAGCAATGGGGATTGGATATAAGAGGTGAGATCATTCCTCACTCTTTTAAATAGCATAGGTACATCCTTACAGCTACAGATTATTTTACTAAATGGGTAGAAGAATTTCTTCTCAAGATAGCTAATGCTGATAATATCATCGATTTCATTGACCAATTCATAATTACCAGGTTTGGCTTACCTTCTTCTTTAATGTTTGATATTGAATCATATTTTTCTGGCAATGCTCTGATTGAATTTGCACTTAAAATAGGTTTTAAACTTAATTATTCTACCAATTATTACCCACAAGGGAAGGGGTTGGCTAAATCAACAAATAAAAACCTAATCAGAATCATTAAGCGAACTATTGATCAGAATCATAGAAATTGGCACAAATCTTTGATGTATGCTCTTTGGGTAGATCAAATAACTCAAAAGGCTTCCACTGGCACTTCTCCCTTTAATTTAGTTTATGGAAAAGAAGTAGTTCTCCCAACTCATCTAGCAATTCCTTCTTTAACCTTAGTTCAATTTATTGAAGAAACACCTTCATATTTGCAACTAAGAAAATTGCAGATCCTTAATCTAGAAGAGAAACGAGAACAGGACAAAATTACCCATGCACATCATCAAACATTAGTAAAGGCTCTTTCGATTCAAACATGGTATCAAGGAAGGATTTTAAAATTGTAAATTTAGTATTGAAATGGGATAAGGCTCGCGAATAAAAAGGCAAACATTCTAAATTCAAATGGATGTGGCTTGGACCATTCCAAATTGTTGAAATCATAGGTCCATCGACTTTCATGTTGCAAGATTTAGCAGGGAAAAGAGAATCTTTACCTGTTAATGGGCAGATCCTTAAAAAATACTTTCCATAGAAGATGACCTCTTCTATTTTTGTAAATTATTATTTATAGCTTTATTTTGATAATAAAACAGGTTGTAAATGGTTACTTTTAGATTTCCTGAAAAAGATTAGTGTCTCTTGTAAGTTTTGTTTTTTTGCTTGTATAAATGGAACTGATTTGGAAAATTAATCATTATTATTGAAAAATATAGTCAAGTGCTACAAGCCTGAAAATTTTACTAGTTTCAATTGTTATCACCCTAAGAAACTTTCCTAGGTTGTATCTCGAAGATGCTCGAGAATATTATAAACTCAACATGATGTTGGAAATGGATGAATGGAAGGAATGATGCTTGTTCAAGATAGATAACCACTCCTACTTTGCTTGACTCCAAACATGCGTGAACACCCCCAGACTACAAGGCTTTAGACCACTAATTACTCATAGTTTAGGGATTGGGTGAATATGGAGAATACTAACCACACCAGCAGAAGCACAAGACCATGTGATGGTCGGCTGTAACTAGTAAAGAGGTCTGCAAATCTATTTCCTAATGCACAGACAGGATGACAACTCTATGTCAGTAGGTAAACAGAAACTTGAATAACACATTCACTGATACATATAAGAATTTAGCACAGACGTAGGATGACAGCTCCTCTAATGCTAAACATCAAGAGTTCATGAAAACTGCATAATAGGCACAGCCTAGAATAGAAAAGAAATGGAAAGTGAGCAATTAATAGCAAAAGAAGCTTGTATTAGCTAAAAATGAAGACGAGACGTTACAAGTATCAAAGCAGTGACAGTCTCCACAAGTTGAACCTTACATCAAAACAACAACCAACCACCCTGATTACATCTGTTTTCTGGGTATATATAGAGTTTCTTTACAAAAATGTTCTGCTATTCTACCTGTGGAGGGTCATAATTGACCACCAACTGCTTTAATTATCTTATGGAGTCTCTAGGGCAATCTGCCTGCTTCAGTGAACAAATTTGATTTTCTCGGGTGCTCTGTTGTACTTCTTGAGCAGGTGGAGTGTCGTAAAGGATAAAATTCCTTAACTGCTGAAAGTGTTTATCTGCTCGAGGCTGGTCCTTTCTTTCTCGGTCATCCTTCCTATTGAATGTGGTTGTTGAGGATCTATTACACTGGGTACTGGATACTGGCCACCTTCGTCCTTCGGATGCATCAGATAGGTCAAGGACGAGAGGATTGCATGGCGGATGTATGAGCAGGACAGGGAATGAATATCAACCATTGGATCACATAAATGGACGGCGGATATGGCTCAGTGGGAGGTATTGGGAGGAAACGAGGGCAGACAATCGTGAGCCATTGGATCTCGGGCAGGTAGATCCAATGGTCATCGGGCGGAAGAGATGTGCGGAGGTTAACGAGCGAGGACTACGGTTTTGGTGGTAAGCGGTATTGATCACATCGCTTTTGGAGGGTGAGCGGTAATCGTACAAGGGTGAGTGAATCCAGCCAACATGTGACGCGTGGCAGATGGGACATGACGAAAACCGCTTTGATTGCAAGTCAACGCGTGGTTTGTTTGCAGGTGCGAGAGGAGCGAATGTCGTCTGATCACAGCAAAGTTGATCGAACGGTGTGGATTTGATCGCACGGTTTTCGACGGATGTGATAGGGGAATAGCGGATTAGGGATTTTGCGAAGGCACGCGGTTATATGGGTTTCGGGGGTTTTCATGCCTGGGGTTTAAGAAAAGAGGAATTCATATGTTTGTTTTTAATCAAAAGGGCATATGATATGGAGATGGAAGGAGAGTGCAAGAGGGAACGGAGAAGGTGAGAATGACCGGCAGCGGCCTCCTTCAAACAAAACCAAAAACCAAGCCACTTATGCTCCTGAATATCAGCCACATGTAGCAAGAATAACACTGGCTCCTTCTGGGGATGAGATCCTCCCTGTGAGGTCTCAAGAACTTGCAGATCAATGCCTTTCCTATGAAAAACAAATTAGCAAAATTTCCTAGTGTTCCATTGGGCATGGAATCTAATTGAGCCTACACTAAAACTGATAAAACAACATATTTACAACTTTAAGGCCCAAAAACCTTAAACAACATAAATTTTCAAAAACCGCCCATTAACTAGGCCATCAAAAACTGCTTCTCCTCTCATACTTTGCAGTATGAAGGTATTGTTCCATTGGATCTGAGAAATGATAAAAGACCCTGTCCAAAAAGCATCAAACTTCCCATGGTTGCCTTTCTTCTCTTTCAGTGCATCCCACTTAAGAACCAAGTCTCCAACCTGAAAATTATTTGTTTTGTCCTCTTGTCAAAATCTTCCTTGATCTTTTTTTGATGTGCTATAGACCTTTCAACCAGCTGTTCTCTGATTTGATGTATCTCTGCTAAATCAGTGATCCTTTTTGCCATATCTTCTTCCTCATTTTGCTCTTCTTGTAGGAACTTTGCCAAAGGGAGGGTTAACTGAATTGGGAACACAGCCTCAGTGCCATATACCAGTTTGAATGGAGAATTCCCTGTGGATCTCTTAGTGGTCACTCTATCAGCCCACAGTGCATATCTGATTTTAGAGTCCCAATTCTTTTTGTTGTCTTCCAACAGCGTCTTAATTATCCTTATTAAACTCTTGTTGGAGGATTCTCCTAGACCATTCCCTTGAGGGTAGTATGAGGTGGAATCTGGTGAAGATATTCTTTGTCAAAAACTTCATGACCACATGATGATCAACCTTTCTGGTGGGGATTGCTTCAATCCATTTAGTAAAATAATCCGTGGCTACTAAGATCCATCTGTGTTGGCCACTGGAATGTGGATTGATTTCTCTAATGAAATCCAAGCCCCACTGCTGAAAAGGGCCACTAGCATGTATAGGCTTTAAGGGCAGGGACTTCAATTGCTACTTCCCTTCAAATCTTTGGCACTTGTCACAAGATTTAACAAATGAAAAGACAATAGAAAATAAGGTGGGCCAATAGTACCCAGCTCTGAGGATCTTGTGGGCTGTAGTTTTCCAATAATGGTGTCCTCCACACATGCTGGAATGAAACTGCTGCATAACCTCCATTGATTGTTCTTTGTCCAGAAACCTCAAAAGCATTCTATATGGGTCCCTCCAGTAGAGTAGATTTTCATAAATGCAATATTTAGCTGCCCTGAGCTTAACAGTTCTGGCCTAGCTTGCACCAAGGCCTGGAGGGATTTCTAGTTTCAACAAGAAATTGGCTACCACAGAATACCATTCACAAGAAGCTAGATTTTCTGCTAGTGACTGCTTTCTCCCTAATTCAGCTACTTCCTCTTCCTCAGTTTGACCATTTTCTGCAATTAAGCCCATGCAATTTACATCCAATGTTCTACAATTTTCCTTAGCCAATAGTCTGGCAAGGCCCTGACCTCTAACGAGCTTAGTGGGCTTCAATTCTATATTAAACTCAATTAGCTTTGCAATCCATCTAGCTCTTCTTCCGTTAGCATCAGGTTGTGTTAGGACATCTTTTATTGAAGCAAAGGGTACATATGCAATTACCTTAGGACATCTTTTATTGAAGCAAAGGGTAAATTCTGAAAGCTTTCAAGGATTTGATAAGAGCATATGCTTGTTTCTCAATGATATCATACCTCAGTTTAGTATCCCTTAATGTTTTACTGAAAAATGCTACTGGATGCTCTGAACCTTCTTCATCTGCTTGCATTAAGACCACTGCAAGGGTGTCATCAGGGGCAAATGAAAATATATGGAACTCCTTGCTATAATATGGACTACTTAAAGTGGGGGCTTCCATAATGGCTTTCTTAATGGACTCAAAGGATCTTCTTTCTGCTTCAGTCCATTTGATCTCTGGCCCCTTTCTCACATGGAGGTAATATGCTTCACCAGTTCTGCAAATTTTGGGATAAACCTCCTCACAAATTTTATTTTGCCCAGAAAGGACTGGATATCCTTCTTTGATCTTGGGATAGCCAAAGTCTGTATTGCTTTTACTCTTTCTGGGTCAATCTAGACACCTGCAGCAGAAACAACATGTCCTAACAGCTTGCATTCTTCTAAAGCAAACTGTGATTTCTTAGGATTGACTGAAATCCCAAACCTTCTACACTTCAGGAACACCTTCTTCAAATGTTGCAAATGGTCCTGATGGCTGCTGGAGTATATTGTTATATCATCAAGGTAGATAAGGACAAACTTATCCTTCTCTCCCACAAATGCTATATCCATAGCCCTTTGAAAGGTGGCTCCAACATTCATCAACCCAAAAGGCATCTTGGAGTACATAAAGGTGCCCCAAGGAGTGGTGAATGCAGTCTTCTCTTGGTCATCTAGATGTACAGCAACCTGATTATATCCTAAAAATCCATCTAAGAAAGACATCACTTTGGCCCCTGAGACCTTCTGTAGCAAATGCTTCATCTTGGGTAGAGGATAGTTGTCTTTCTTAGAGCATTTGTTTAAGTTTCTGAAATCAACATAGAGTCTGCTTTCTCCACTTTTCTTCCTCACCACAACCAAATTGGCTACACATTTTGAATATCTGAGAGGGACTATGATTTTGACAGCCAGCAATTTCTTGATTTCCTTTTCAATCAGGGGAAGGAGCAAAGGGTTTATGGGTCTCAGCTTCTGCTTGAAAGGGATGGTGTCTTTCTCTAAAGGAATTTTATGTTGGATGATCTTTTTGTCATATGTTTTTAGGTCACTATATTCCCAGGAAAAAACATCAGCAAATTGCTTCATTAAATTGCAATATTCAGCACATTGGGCAGCAGACAAATGGGTAGGCAGGTTTATATATCTTGGATGACCTGGACTCCCTATATTATTCTTACAAATTGCAGATTGGTCTTTTTTGGCAGTCTTGTAAGGCACATCATTCTGGTTAAACAACTTTTCTAAAGGAACTAGACCCTTAGGTATATGATTGTTGGGAAGTTGGACAATGCTATCTTTGCCAATTCTATTCCTAAGCTAGGATTGGGGATTTTCTTCCAAGGCTTCATTCTCTTGGTCAATTTGCATTTCAGAAAATTCATCAATGACTTGCAAGAATCTATTCACTTCATCATCATCCTCAAAAACTTTCCAACACTGGACATTATCAAGTAAGGATGGTCTATATTTCATTTGGATTTCATAGACTAGTCTGGGAGGCATGGGAGGAATAAATATGCTGGCAGAGACAGCAAGGGAATCAGCAAGCTGATTTCTGACTCTAGGGATATATGAGATACAGAAATTATCAAAAGAGTCTTTGAGTCTCCATACCTCATCTCTGTATGCTTTCAGCCTTGGATGCTTTGCTTGAAAAGTTTTGTTCACTTGCTGAATGATAAGATTAGCATCTCCAAACACCTTTATGCTTCTGATTCCTCTGCCTTTTGTTGCATTAAGACCCAATATCAGCGCCTCATACTCTGTTATATTGTTCGTGACTTGGAAATCCAGCTTAAAAGACAGACGTGTGCTTTCTTCTTTTGGAGTTATCAGCACCACCCCTACTCCTGCAGTCTCCCTGGAACATGCTCCAGCAAAGAACATTTCCCAAACCTGACTTCCTTGCTCTCCCTCAGCTTGATTCATGGGTTTCTTGATCTGCAAAAAGGCCTTCTAGGATTCTTCAATTTGGAGAATACATGCTCCAAAATCAGTGTCTACAGCATAAATAGGATGATTAGAAGGATTCCTCTCATCACTGATGATGTATGACAGTTGTGCCTCTCTGTACAATCTCCAGCTTTCCCCTCCAAAAACTGGGACAATGGCATAAGATAGATCATTCTGTAATGTCCCACCTAGTCTCTTAATCCATCCACTAGACAGCAGCATGCCAAACTTAGGAGGAACATCTGCTACCACAATGTCCATCACCATGCTCTTCATAGGCAGCTGAGTTAGGGTAATGGCTAAATATTTGATCAATCCCAGACATTTCACCTTTCTTGAATCAAAGGAGAATAGATCATGATATGGTCTGGTGATATTAAGGCCTAACTCTTCCATGACATCTTTTGGCATCAGATTGTGGCTAGCCCCTGTGTCTAGCAGGCAATTGTGGAGGATTTTATCATGAATGGTCAAGGAGACATAAAAAGATGGATAATTATCATCAGCAGGTCCAGTCATGGGGCTCAGCACAACTGCAGGTTTATCATCTTGTAAATTGATAGATTCAGTGGAGGTTTGTGTGGCATTCAGCTCAAGGGCTTCAAGGATAGGCTTCCTAAACACTTCACTCTTTACAAATTCTACCAGAGGTGTAGATATTTTCAACTTCTGGACTTCTAACTCAGAACTGAAAGGGGAAGGGGACTGGTCGGGACCTCTTGAGCTGGTGCTTTGAGGATAACTAGAGCAGTTGTTGGTCATTTATGTCTGATATTATGTTGCTCTGTGGGGACCGCAGCTTTTTGGGTAGGATTCTCCTTGGCATTGTTTGCTTTTGACCTCAGATTATATCTTTGCTGCTCACCAGTTTGTAGAACAGCCTCTCCATCCCATCTTTGACTATTTTGGTCCAAGAGTAATTCTTCTTCGTATGCAGCCAATGTCAAAAAGGCAGCACTGCCTTTATCTTCCATGCAATGAATTTCATCCTCTTCTTCAAATTGTTCCTCCTCCATGACTACATTTTGAAAAGGAGCTTTAACCTTTTGCTCTTCATTTGCTTCTTTACCCCTCTGAATGATTTGCAATTGTTCATTTACTCTTCTAAATGGATTTGGGTTCCTTGGAGAAAATGTGTTTGGAAGCCTTGCCTTCCCAGAGTTCTGTTCAACCTTCAGCTTAGATATCTCAGCAGCCAATGACTCTATCATCCTAGTCATTTGATCTAATTTAGGCTTTGAAGATGAAACAGAGGAAGAAGAAGCCTCACCTCTCTACCTCCTTCTGTCAACATGACTTTTGAGTTTTTCTACAGCCATAATATTAGATTCTACTTCTAGGGTTGCATCTTGCATATTAGCTAGGGTGGCACATCTTCTTTCTCTCAACAACAGGCAGAAATCAGAGTCAAAAGCATTGGCATAAGTAAGTTTTGCCGAGGTGGGGGTTGGCTTTACTTCGGCTGGTATCTTACTATACATACGATTGAATCTTTTATTAAAATCAAGAAATGATTCCCCATTCTCTCTCTTCAGGTTACCATACTCAGTATGGTAATATAGCAAGTCTTTTTTATCTCCCCAGTGCTTCAAAAATGCATCATCCAATGCTTCAATGTCAGCTATAGATCTAGGGGTCAATTCCCTGAACCATTTTCTAGCCTCTCCATCAAGGCTCTGGACAAAAACTCTCATCCACACATCATCTTCACTGATATCCAGGTTATCAACATAACTATAAACAGACTCAAAGTGTTCTTTAGCTGTCACTCCCTCTGTACCAGTGAATTTGGGAATATATTTCTAATACTCTCTAGCAGGCATGGCATTTAAAGGTATAGGAAAGACCAATGGTCCATACCTAGCAGCTATGATTCTTTCCATCTTTGTGGGAGCTTGCTGACCTACCATGACTGGGGCAGGTGAAAGGATACTAGTAGATTGGATGGTGGGGGACAATGAAATGGATGACAGAGACCAGGGAATATGATGGACTGTATGGGAGGCTTTCTTTGGACTGAAATCGAAAGGGGAACTGAATGAACAAGGATATTTATAAACCTCTGAAGGTATTTTCTCACTAGCAATACTAGGCTCTAGATCTTCAAACTATGTATTCTCAACTATAACCTTCTCTTGCAAAGATACATAAGATTTCTTAGGCTTACCTGATCCTGATGCTCCTTTCTATGATGTTTTCTTCGGCTTGACAATCTTCTCAGGGTCAGGCACTAGGTCAGCTAGTGATTTCTGAGGATTTCTCTGGGTATGCCTCACAAACTGAGCCAGAACTGAAACGTGGAGTTGCCACCAAGTTGGTTCTCTAGTAAAGTCACTAGATGATTACAACCAAAAATGTGTCCAAACTTTGTCTATCATCAAATCTGGAACTGTGTCGTCCTCTCAGGGAAGCTGAGCTTCAATCTCCTCTCCCTGGCAATGGCACCAATTAATGTTATAACCCCAAGAAACTCTCTCTCGGAGATGCTCGGGAACATTATAAACTCAACATGATGTTGGAAATGGATGAATGGAAGGAATGATGCTTGTTCAAGCCAGATAACCACTCGTACTTTGCTTGACTCCAAACATGCGTGAACACCCCCAGACTACAAGGCTTTAGACCACCAATTACTCACAATTTAGGGACTGGGTGAATATGGAGAATACTGACCACACTAGCAGATGCACAAGACCATGTGATGGCCAGCTGCAACCAGTAAAGAGGTCTGCAAATCTATTTCCTAATGCACAGACAGGATGATGGCTCTTTGTCACTAGGTAAATAGAAACCTGAATAACACATTCACTGATACATACAAGATTTTAACACAGAGGTAGGATAATAGCTCCTCTAATGCTAAACATCAAGAGTTCATGAAAACTGCATAACAGGCACAACCTAGAATAGGATAGAAATGGAAAGTGAGCAATTAATAGCAAAAGAAGCTTGTATTAGCTGAAAATGAATACAAGACGCTGCAAGTATCAAAGCAGTTACAGTCTCCAGAAGTTGAACTTTACATCAAAACAACAACCATCCACACTGATACATCTGTTTTCTGGGTATATATAGAGTTTCTTTACAAAAATGTTCTGCTATTCTACCTGTGGAGGGGTCATAATTGACCACCAACCGCTTTAACTATCTGATGGAGTCTCTTGGGCAATCCGCCTGCTTCAGTGAATGAATTTGATTTTCTCAGGTGCTCTATTGTATTTCTCGAGCAGGTGGAGTGTCGTAAAGGATAAAATTCCTTAACTGCTGAAAGTGTTTATCTGCTCGAGGCTGGTCCTTTCTTTCTCGATCATCCTTCCTGTTGAATGCAGTTGTTGAGGATCTATTACACCGGGTACTGGATACTGGCCACCTTTGTCCTTCAAATGCATGGGATAGGTCAAGGACGAGAGGACTGCATGGCAGACATATGAGCAGGACGGGGAATGTGTAGGAATTTACAGGGTAAGTTCCTCAGACAGAACACCGAAAGGACACCGCTCACAAACAGATCACAGATCAATACACCAGTATTTTGACGTGGTTAAAACCCTCAGAGAGGGAAACAGTCCACGGCCTGCGCCAACGTGGATACTACAGGCAATTTATTAATAAAAGAATGAAAATTTACATAAGCTTCTCTCATGCACGGTGAACCTACAAATGACCCTCCATGCGCTTTAAATAGAATTCATGGGCCAATCGGGTGTCAAGCCACGGATCAAGTGTCGGTAATACCGAGGAGAGAATGAACCGTCGGATCACTACATATCGTGACCGTCGGATTGTTAGTTACAAAATGTACAACGGTAAAGAAACACACTTTACCTAACTCTATACCTAACTCTATACTAGACCAAGTTGAACTTAACTATTTCCTATGTGTCGGAATATCCTAACATCCCCCCTTAAGGACAACTTGGGATAGGATTGAAGGATTTACAAATATGACACAATAGGAGAAGGAAGGAGGCACTAGAGCCTATCCCCCCTTAGTGACAACTTCCTGAACTCCAAGCATATATCGAAGTTTAGTGGACTTCGCCTCTGTGAGAGCCTTTGTGAAGATGTCTGCAACCTGATCATCTGTTGAACAATATTGCACTTCAAGAACATGGTCATGAATGAGCTTTCTGATGAAGTGCATGTGTAGTTCAATGTGTTTGCTGCGCTGATGCTTAACTTGATCTTTGCAAAGCTGAATGGCACTTTGATTATCACACCAAAGTGTAGTCGGATGCTGCTGCTCAAAGCCAAATTCTGATAGGATCTGACGAAGCCACAAGGCTTCCTTACTAGCTTTCACGGCACCATGATACTCTGCTTCTGCTGACGAAAGAGAAATGGCAGCCTGTTTCTTACAAGCCCATGTAATAGGTCCTGAACCAAGAGTGAAGACATAACGGGCAGTAGACTTCCGATCATCAGGGTCACCAGCCCAATCAGAATCAGTGAAACCAACTAATAGAGGAGTTGCTTTGGCACTGTAATGAATCCCAAACTGTAATGTACCTCGAACATAACGAAGTATTCTTTTAGCTGCTTTCCAATGACTTTCACGGGGGTTTTGCATAAAACGAGCAACAAGGCCAACAACAAAGGAAAGGTCAGGACGAGTATGGGTTAAATACAAGAGTTTTCCTACAAGTTGACGGTATAAGGTAGAATCAACTTCAGGAGAAGTACAAGAGACTGAAAGTTTGACTCCAGACTGAAAGGGAGAAGGAGCTGGCTTACAATCTTCCATGTGAAAATGACGAAGAATATCACAAGCATACTTGGACAGGGAAAGGGAAATACCCTCCTTGGATTGCAAGACTTGAAGACCGAGAAAATAGTGTAAGTGTCCTAAGTCTGTCATTTCAAATTTCTTTTTAAGGCTGGACTTCACATGGTTTATAATGTTGGGATCACTACCAGTAAGAATAAGATCATCAACATAAAGAACAAGGATGATAAGAGAGTTGCCCACTTTCTTGCTGTAGACAGTATTGTCAGAATAACACCTAGAAAAGCCAAATTCTAAAAGAAAGCTATCCATTTTGGCATACCAAGCCCGAGGAGCTTGCTTGAGACAATAAAGAGATTTCTTAGGTCGACATACAAGGCTAGAGTCTGTTTGGATGAAGCCAATGGGTTGTTCCATATAGATTTCTTCATGCAAGTCCCCATGCAAGAAGGCAGATTTAACATCCATCTGATGGACTTCCCATTTTAAAGAGGCAGCAAGGGAAAGAACAAGGCGGATAGAGTTCATTTTGGCAACAGGGGAGAAGGTTTCAGTGTAGTCAATGCCTTCAACCTGTGAAAAGCCCTTAGCAACAAGACGAGCTTTATGTTTATCAACTTTCCCATCTGGTCCCTACTTGGTTCTGTAAACCCATTTACATCTAACAAGTTTGCGTCCCTTCGGTAGAGGAACAAGATCCCATGTATCATTTGCCAACAATGAATGATATTCTTCATCCATAGCTGCTTCCCAATGTGGATGGCATGAAGCTTCTACAAAGGTGTCAGGACCATGATTTACTAGAGCTTGAGCCAGTAAAGAAGAGGCTCTTTCAAACTGAGAACGTGTACGTCGTTGATCTGTAGGATCACCGGCAAGATCACCTGCTGCATCCCGAGTAGCACGGACCCATCTTGGA